>JACJUY010007543.1:0-14560 GCA_014220935.1 Platorchestia sp. MABIK
TATTGATAAAACAATTACACTCTCATTTTTTCCTCTAAACACACTTTTTCCCATAAACAAGTGGTGACAGAAGACCCACAAGTGCCGGAAACATTTGCAAGAGCATCGGTTCTATTGAACAGGTTTAAGGAGGTACATTTGATTCCGTATTTTCAGAAGAGAAAATTTTCATTCCTCTGATGGAGCACAAGAGCTGGAATGACAGTGTACTGGAAAAGACAATTACGAGCATCCTAGGCTCCATATTGCAATGACAGACTTTAAAGAAACACGTCATCCAACATCGAGTACATTGCCTCGATGACGGTTTGCACTGTCGTATCCAAAAATTGAAATTTTTCAATTTTTGATAAACAAGGGCCAAACTAAACGTAAATGTGTTCTCTGGACCAATGTAGCACTGTTGTTTTCATATGACGGAAATCTCTCATTGGCCAACACAATGAGACTAAAACTAAGCACAAATGTGTTCTCTGAACCAATGTTGCACTGTTGTTTTCATTAGATGGAAATCTCTCATTGGCCAACACTGAACCAATGTTAACTTTTACGACTAGGGAAGCTGAAATGCATTTCGGACTAATCGATCACTTACTGCAGGACATTGCACCCTAGCACTCGTCAATCAAGCCACAACTAAGGTAACACGGTTATTGTCTCAGGTACTATTTCTTTAGGTACTATCTTTAGATGAACTATTTTCTGAGGTACTATTTTTTAACACGTTAAGTGAGGCGGGTTAAACTGAAGTTCAATATTCAATACAAACTTAAAGTCAATTGTGGTAATCAACGTTGAAAATTGCAAACATTAACTGGATCGTGCCTTCATTTAGCTTTCATTAAGTATTAATAAAAAATGAGTTGGTGACTGCAGGTCGGTCAGCGGCACTACGAAAATCACCTAAATGGCCACCGGTGGGTTACGTCGCACTCAAAATGTTGAGGTACAATTTCCTAAACTACTATTTTCTAAAGCACTATTTTCTAAGGATTAATTTCTAAAGTATTATTTGCTAAGGTGGTATTTTTTAAAGTTCTATTTTCTAATGATTATTTTCTAGAGCTCTGGAATCCGGAAAATGGCTCTTTGAACATCCAATAGATGCTTCGGTGCGATCAATTTTGGAGTTAAGCCTTCTTCTTCTTCCCACACAACTGAAACGCAGGAGCACGTCATTTTCAAAGACACTATTTCCTGAGATGCTACTTCCAACAGTACTATTTTTTAAGGAACTATTTCCTAAGGTACTATTTCCTAAGGTACTATTTCTTAAGGTACTACTTCCTAAGGTACTATTTCTTAATGTACTATTTCCTAAGGTAACATTTGCTAAGGTAATATTTCCTAGGGTACTATTTTCTAAAGTACTATTTTCAAAGGTACTATTTCCAAAGGTACTTTTTCCTAAGGTACTATATCTTAAGGTACTACTTCCTAAGGTATTATTTCTTAATGTACTATTTCCTAAGGTAACATTTGCTAAGGTAATATTTCCTAGGGTACTATTTTCTAAGGTACTATTTTCTAAGGTAATATTTCCTAAGGTACTGTTTCCTAAGGTACTACTTCCTAAGGTACTATTTTCTGAGGCACTATTTTCAAATATGCTATGGATCTTTTCCAGATAAGCCCCGCCACTAATGCGACACATAAGTTCACTCACTTGTAACTTTCGAAATAATGGACCCATCGAATTTAAATTACTCTCAAACGAAAGAATGTTTCAACATTTCTTTTGCATTATTTTGAAAGTTACAAGTGGGTGAACGTTTGTGTTGCATTAGTGGCCGGGCATATCTGGAAAAAATCCGGTACTATTTTCTAAAGTACCATTTTCTAAGGTACCGTTTTCTATGGGCTATTTTCTGAGGTACTGAAATACGGAAAATAACTCTTGATTATAATTAGTCTCACACCAATGGATGTTTCGGTTCGATCTTATTATGGAGTTCGAACCTTCTCCCTCTCACACAACTGAAGCGCAGGAGCACGCCAGCAAAAGCAAAAAGTGTAGGAGAAAATTCCACACACACGCTGCGAACTGTGACCATTTTCGACCATTTCGTCCGGTTTTGATCATTTTCAATCGTTTTTTACCAATTTAGAGCATTTTTGACCATTTTCGATCATTTTGGACTATTTTCGACCATTTCGACTACGTTTGATCCCTTTCGATCATTTTAGTTCATTTTTGAGGCAGACTCGAGCTTGTCATTAGGGCTACGACGGGCATTTGAATAGTTGTACCTTAGACGCAGCTCGTAGAAGGTTGCAACTTTTACTTATGTCATTTCAATTGAAAGAAATTCACGAGTTCCTTCAGCTGGTAGCGTAGCCTGCACGTTGTAAATTCTCGCGCTGCAAAGGGCGCTGTTTTGTTACGGTGTGAAGTTGTAAAGATTGAGGCGCCTGCATGGTAAGAGGCCTGCATAAATTTGAGAGTTGGAATGGGAGACATGAATTTCAATAGTCAGAATTAGGGATACTTAAATAAAAGTTTTGGAATTAGAGACTCTTTAATATAAGTAGCCATAATAAGAGACCCTTGAACATATGAAAGAATGAAAGACCCTTGAATATAAGTAGTCAGAATGAAGGACTTGTAAGTATTAGTGAGCGAAATGGGAACCCAAAAATGTGAGTGGTAAATGTTAGAGCCTTCATAAATTTGAGAAGTTTGATTGAAGGCTTCATAAATTTGAGTACATTTGAGTGAGTCTGCAGACCCGCATTTTGAAACGATATGGAGTGAGGCCTTTTGCTTGTTGCGTGCGGGGCTCAGACTTATTCACTGTGACGGAACCAGTATATTCTGTACGTAAAAAACGGATGCTTTAAAAAAAATTGAATTCCCTGACATCCACGCAGCCAGCATTCAGCTCTCTCTAAATGCAGCTGATCCTCAATGCTCAGTGCAGTCATACTTGGACTGCGAGAAATTTTATTTCAACGACATTGCTAACCGCGTCTTGTAATCTGAACATGTAATGTGAATAGCCATAAACTGGATTTCTTTTTCAGATGAGGGAGAGAGCCCCTAGGCATCACTTGATCGAAAAAGCACGTTCAGTTTCCATCTTATTTTATTGCTAGTCATCACTATCTCACCGTCCCCCGCTGCGATGCTTTTATTGAGCAGAGTGAAAAAGAGAGTTGTGCCTGTGGCCACATTGCTGACGGCAGCCGGGCTCTTCGTTTTCATGATGCATCAACAAGGTCAAGTTCACACCGAGGAAAAGTTCGCTCAGAGCGTCAGAGGTAAATTGTACTCTTGGTTGGTTCAACAAGTGCAGGGTGCGGCAGTCAATCCATCATTTTCGTGCAGGCTGTGGAAGCCTAAAAATGCAGGGTTGACTGCTGCACCCTGTACATACCTTCAGCGTTTGCCCGAATTCATGGCGAGTTTTAGTTGCATGCGAGTTATTTTGAAAAATGACTTTTGAAATCGCACATGTGATCATTTAATTACAGCGAGAGTGCGTGAGTGTAGACAAATTTCATACGGACAATCGCAAGTCAAAAAATACTGTCGCCAGTTCGTGTGACCGAGAAGGGAAATTTGTATGACAGGGAAAAATAACATAGGTTTCTAATTTCAAACATTTGCTACCCGATGAAAGACAATTTTGCGGAATGTGATAACATTTTTAAGCATTACATCTGGAAATTTCCTCTTAAATTCTATTTTATGCGATTTGAGGTCCTTAGCATACTTATCACAGTCCATTCCCCATGTTTATTTTAAAATATTTTCGAAGAACTAGCCAAATAGTGCAAAATAACGTAGCTATTCATTTTCTCAGTCGTCAATCACTCACATGTCCCGCAGTGATTATACTGCTGATCTCATCAAAATTGTTGTTATTGTTGTTCATGATGTTGTTCAGCTCTGGCTTGCGTGTACAAATTTTTATAACGATAAGGTATTGCAAATAATAAGGTTATAATGGGTATTGTAGTATTTTATCCGAAAGAAAAGAAAGTGAAGAGTGTGAAGCAGTTCCAGAATTCTGCAGTTCTTTGTTTCACATTCACAGATCACCAGGGGCCATTGTTGGGAATTTTCTGAAGTTAACAGCTCAGATACGGAATAAATTTTTAATAAAATAAACAATATTCTAACACACACATTTCACAGTTCAAAAGCAGTGAATTATAACCCTTTGTCTTCAAGCAGCAAAGAACGAAAAAATGACACATAAGAAAATTCCAAAAAATTTTAAAAAGACCGTTTTCCAAAACATTTCTGAGGCGACTTGTCATTGAATATTTCCTATTTCCAAAAACATCATAAATGAATTAATCTCACCCAACCCTTTGCGCGCAGTTCCAAAAAGCGTCTACACCCGTGACCAGCACCCAGCACCGTCGCCGTACGAGACCGAGGACCTGTTTTACCACGACCACCTGGTGGGGAGGGACATGGGGGACCCGGCGGTGGTCAGAGCAGCCAAGGAAGCGCTCATTCCTCCCCCCGACGGCGGGCCTCTCTTCCTCGACAATCCCAGGGTGAAGTTGTACTCGCAGCACAAGCAGGACGAGCACGTCGAGAAAATATTCAACGGAAAAGTACGTTGATCACCACAGAAATAGTATTTTGGACATTGGTCATTTTATAAATTTTATTGGAAAAATTTAAAGTCGAGGGCACAATTGATAATCGCTCTCAAAAGATCAACAGTAGAACGCAATACGAGCTCCAATTAGAGGATTCAATGTGAAATTAACTCAGTAAATTCTAATCGGTGAGAAGAAGTGAGTAGCCGTAGAAGATGACTAAACTGTCATCTTCAGCGGACGTCATTTTCAGCTTCTCGTGACTCATGAAACTCGGAGACACAAAATCGCTGAGTTTAGAGGAATGGATAGGTGAGACAACTTAAAGTACAACACAATATCATTCGAACTATAAGCAAGAACTTTTGTTCAGCGGGCTTCGCAGGTGAGTTTAACTTGAATTTTCAACGAGTTTAAGGATTCTCGTTAATTCGTCACTTCAACCTAACCGCGTCCTATCCTTACGAATTCCACGTATCGACTTGCTAACTCGAGTAGACCAATAACTGTATGCTTAGGCTCCAGCCCGAGGCTTTTGGGGCAATTCGTAACTAATAAGTGCTCTCACTCATCCCAGCGACAGCATACGGTTCAGACCTTTCTCCACTCGCTATTTGCAATCTATTCGAATGACTCATCCTCGAACAATAAACAAGCACACTCCGCCTCAGCGCTTCTCAACATTGGCTTCATCCTCAGGGTTCATGTAGGCTACATGAACTCCGTTGGCTACGACCAAACTTTCGTCACTTTCAAAGAATAATTGAACAATGCATGTTCGCTAAAGTGAGAAGATGAATCATTCTCTTTGGTTTACGCTTCATTTTAAATTGTAAGTTGTTTTAAGTTTTTCCTTTGCTCTTCATAGGGTACGTTCAAGTGAATACGTTAGTGGTATTCTAAAGTTTAAGTTACCCTTGTAGGTTACTGTTATTATTCATTCATTTATGGTGCGGTTTTCTTTTACGATACTCCTGTACATCCAAATAAATTTCTTCCATTTTACAAGAGAGTCAACAGGATGTTTTTTATTCCAATCAAGCCTGATACACATCATCTCGTCCAAAAGTTTTTTCAAATACCCTTTAACTAAAATCAGGTTGCAATGATGGTTACCTCCGGCCAAGCTGGTACCCATTTCCGACACCTGGGTAAAGTGGGGAATTGTGGCTGAGTTCTTCCTTTTCCCTACGGGGAGAATCACCGGGCGGCATTGCTGGGATGCGAACTGCTGACCCTTTTCGTGAAAGGCTCACGCTCTCAATCATTCGACCAAGGTGACCGCAAATGAACTTTTGCTTTTAGATTTTCCTCATCGACGACTTAAATGATTTGAAAGTTCAGCTACAAAACCCACAAATATACCACGCCAAAAATGAAACATTATTTTCCAGCGTGGCGGCTTTTTCTTCGAAGTGGGCGCTCTGACAGGCGAGAGTATGTCGAATACTTTGTACCTGGAGCGAGCCCTGGGCTGGACTGGAGTGCTCATGGAGCCCACCCCCATCAGCTACCACGTCCTCAAGTCCAAGAACAGGAAGTCATACTCATGAGGGCCTGCATTGGCACTAGCAGCAACTACACCCAGCCGGCCTTCGAGTGAGCAGTTAGAGCGCAACCGCATTGCGAATTAACGGCTACATTGGGTCGAGTAGACATAAAGTTGGATGTGGCATATCTTAGAAGATGCACCAATTATTTCTTGAAAAGTCTTCAGTGACACCAAAATGATGGGCCATTTTAGTCCCTAAAGGCAGAAAGTAAGAAAAAATTGCGCTTTCGTGGGTGTGTTTTGGTCTGAAGTCAAAAGAATCCATCCATCATTGTCATCAGTAACTTCAGGCATAACTCTGTAAGTCGAATCATTGTGAAGACTCTTGAAAACGCTTTCTATGCGCAGTATTGGGAGAGTGGCATGGGGCAACACCCTAATAGACGCAGAAAAAACGAAAACCACAATCAAGGTGCCGTGCTACCCCCTCTACAGCGTGCTGGCGGCGCTAGGCAACCCCGTGGTGGACTACATGTCCCTCGATGTCGAGGGTGTCGAGATGAAGGTGAGCGCACTCAGACAAATTGTGACACGTTGAGTGTTTCAAACGGGGATCCAGAGAAATGTAAATTTTTCAGAGTGCATTCTCTTTGACCACATATTGAAGCGGTCGGCAAAATTAAACCACAAATTTATGTTCCATGTAGTGAAAATCTTGTCAAAAATGTACAGGCTTTGAATTTCATAAATGCAATACAAATCTCTTCAAAAACGTCGCAATATTTGCTATTTCATTAAATTCTTACGTCCAAATTTTTTACACATTATCAATGTATGTATTCTCAGGCAAGTTGGAGAAAGTGAAACATCTATGTGAAATTATGCTGCTTTACACAATGTGTGTCTTAGTTGACACTCATGTGTGTCGTATCAGAACATGACGAACAACAGTGTGTGAACATGACGAACAACAACAGTGTGTCACAGTTCTTCCATTGATTCCATGTTGATGACACAGTTTTGTCTGCTGGTTTTGTGACAAATTCTCGCACAACAGTGTGTCGGTTTTGTGACAAAATATTCCTCGGTGCACACTAGCTTCTGTCAGGCATGTATTCTCGTGTAGTACATCGTGTGGCATGTCTTCTTTTGGAACGTACCGGCATGTGTAACATATTTTCGTGTGACACGTAAGAACTAATTTGCACATGTAAATGTTTACGTACATAGTTTTTGTTATATTCCAAAGATTCTCATATTCTTCTTTTCATATACTGAACCATTAGCGGGCTGTAAATCGTTCAGGAGTCTTTACAGGTCAATGTATATTTGGAGGGAATTTCGTTCGCACTGCTTAATGTAAATTTTCTGCGTTTTTCCAAATTATTTCATAGCTTTATTTTAATTTCGAAAAATCACTTGGCAGAGAAACAAGTTTTGGGCTTGGGGAAATTTGCTCTGCATTTCTATACTATGAAAATATGCTACGCACAATTTTAGCTAATAAGTTAAGGTTAGCCTGGAATTAATCAGGTCAGGTTAAGTTGGAATGAGAAATTAACATACAATTTTATGCCACTAAGTGCAGAATGAAGGCCCTCATCTTTAAGGAACTCCGAAATGTCGATGGTCAAAAACATGAATCCAAACTTTCCATTATTTGATTGTTAAGGTAATTTTCGTCCGTTTACCACAGTATTAGAAGTCCGCCTGAAATCGAGTCCTTTTTCAAATTCTAATTTTCTCTAACTAATATGTGTGCAAAAATATTGACCCGATTTTGGAATTTTTCCGTGTTGTTTATTCCGTTTAAGTACCGCATGTTGATTTTAGAAAAAGTAAAAGGAATTGAAACTATACGCATTGAAAAAACTATATATCAAACAGCCGAAAACCGCAACTTGGAACCTCTGGTCAAATTTGTGGCAGAAAAGTTAAATCAATAGATTTGCTTTGAAGCTAGGTTAGTCCTATTAGGTTCTACATATCAAATTTGGTCGAGCCAAGTTAGGTCTGGTTAGGTTCTGCTCATCAAATTCGGTCGAGCCAGGTTAGGTTAGGTTGGGCCAGGTTAGGTTCTGCTCATCAAATTTGGTCGAGCCAGGTTAGGTTAGGTTAGGCCTGGTTGGGTTCTGCTCATCAAATTTTGGTCGGGTCAGTGTGTAATAATCTATTCCTGAGTTCACAAAAGGTCAAGAGTGCAAAATTTTAATGCTTTTATCAATTTAATCAATATTAACAATATCAATCAATTTTAAACGTTAATACTCTTCCCCACGGAAGAGTAAAAGAACCCCTACCAGAAAGATAAGGCTTGCATGATAAATTATTCCCACAAGCAATCATCAGAAAAACAGTTAAGGCCCCCAAATGACAAATGTTCGAGAAGTGCACAGCATTCAGGCCATAATAAAGCAACTCTTAGGTTGATTCTGGAATGCTGCAGCTTGTGACTGTGAGTGAGTACTAATGGTTTTGGTGCGCATTAGAATTGGCCACTGAACCGGCACTAGCGCAGCCCCTCGGTAACTGGTGGTCGCCAATTTTTGTGAACAGTTGTACGAGTACTCATTTGTAACTATATGCAATAAAATGTGATCAGCTGGGATTACTTCTAAGCAGTAGTGATAGGATGCAACCAGTTGTACCCGTTTTGTGGATTTAAACAGGAAATTTTTATTTACCCAAAATCCAAAAATTTCTATTATCTGTTTTTTAACTCATGTTATGGAGAATTTTTTCTGAATCTAACGATATGCGTTGGTGCTTTGAAAGTGTGTTCGTTCGTCGGCTACAGCTTGAAAAAAAGCCGGTCACTTACGTCATTACACGCCAGGTGACGTGTTTCTCAGGCTTTCCTGTAAACTTGAACTTTTGACGTTTGAAATGCCAGTTCTCATTCAGTTTTGAAAACAAGAAATGTAAATATATCAATTGATGGGGCTTTAAAACAGCTGAAACAGTGAGTAGGTTGTTTGAAAAAATGTTTAGTTTACAAATTGGAACATCAATAAAATGTAAAAAATTAAAATGCATTTTTTTGTTAAAATCTCATACTTTAACGAATCAAAATATCAAAAAAACACTCTATCAAACATTAAATAATATTTACCAATCCAAAAAACAGATTGCCTGTTCTGTGACTTCAAAATTGAAGGAGGTGGAATATCCAAAATGCACTTTTTCAGTTTTAAAAAATTTTGTGTAAAAATTACGAAAAACTTCGATGCATTATTTTACACCCATGGTGAAAATTTCAGAACAATCCGTTGAAAAAAGACGGAATTTTTCTCCACTCGAACCGTCCCCTCATGGGTTGGTGTGCTCTGTATGATTGAGTTCATTTTACTTGTTCTTACATTAGTCTCCCACTGGTCCCACTCTAGTTCCACATCCGTCCCACTCTAATCTATCCCTAGCCCCACTATAGCCCCATGCTGGTCTTATTCTATTTACACACTCGTCTCATACTTGACCCAAATTGGTCCCCCATTGGTCCTCCACTGGTCAAATTTTGGTCCTACGCAGGACACACACTGGTCTCACTCTGGTCCTACTCTGGTCCCATTCAGGTTCTTCTCTGTTCTCACACAGATCAACCACTGGTCCTATCCTAGTCCCACTCTCGTCCCACAGGTTCTGCAGAGCATACCCTGGCACCTGGTCAAGATCAGGGTGATAACCATCGAAATATTCCTGCTGCCGGAGGGACCGGACGCTGTGCGCGCCTTCATGGAGGACAAAGGCTTCCAGTTCATCAAGAAACTCAACCAGGACTTCCTTTTCATCCACTCGCAGTTCAGTGAAGGCTTGAACATGAACGTGTAATGATGATAATGGCGCTAACGTAACTGGTAATGCTTCGTTTGGAACTGTGTAAATGTCATTCTTGGCAGTGGCTCTTCAGTTGTGAACAGCCAATATTTTCGTAGATTTATGAGTTAGCTTTTTAGCGCGTGATTCTAAATTGAAAACTGCATCCCTCGAATCATATGACGTTTTATATATTTCGATGAGTTCAAGTAAATTTAATTAAAGTTTGATTAAGCAATTAGATAAGTAGATCAAGAAAACTTATTTTAAGAATCGATTTGTGACTAGACTTCACAAAAATTGATTGTGTTCAATCACAGTTTTTTATCACGCTTTCTTTTATACCATCTGTTATTCATATAGGTTTTGTTTTTATAGCTTTTGTGGGGACTATTTCTTTTGCAGCTCAATTTGCGTACGTGTTAATAGAAAAACCATTCATGTCAACCAACGGAAAAAGATAAAGCCTTCTAGCTATGACGTTCAGATATTGATGGCGCGTGAAAATCAACTATTAAAATGCCTATTTTATTTCATCGAAACTAAAAAATTCATCGTGATGGTGTTTTGTTCGCATTGCGAACATTTTAACCAATGTTAAGGAGTTCTAGTTTTGTAGGATCAACTTTTTAGATCAGGTGATTTTAGTCATCGTTTGTCTACGAAATAAATGCAGCCGCAGTTCTTGCTTGCAACGAACAAAGCGGTTTGATCCTCAGATTTGCTTATTTTTAAACAGAGGTCGGTCTCTGCCAGTCTCATTTTAATTTAAAGAAACACAAGGCTCGATGCCATCTGATGCTAGATTTGTTTTGTGCTGCTCTTGGGGAGTCATTGTTGCATAGTGTCTTTAGTGATTAGTAGTCTTTTAACTTGTGCTTTTTATTATTTCTCAATAGTGTAAATATTCCGTTTTGTTTTTTCGTATTTTTCATCCGAATGTTTTTGAACTGTTGATTTTTCATAAAATAGCTAATTAACCGTGCTTGATGAACATCATTTAAGGCCAAGTGTATGAGAGATGCAAATTTGATATCTCCAATCTATTCTAAACTTAGATGCTCTCCCCTATTGGCATAAGAACAAAAAATTCTTGGAAAAAAGATTGAAAACATGCACATACAAAACAAACAAGACATCAGTGGCATCATTGCCTAAAATTATCACAGATTACTGGTTGAGATATACCTACTTGTGGGCTAGACTTCGTATGTAGTGACTTCTCAAGCATCCTGTTGAAACTTTATTCTACGTTTACGACTTAATTTAATATAAAACACTTAACCCAAATGAATGTACACTAGACTGATCAAACAATTGCTTAAAGTGAGAGGATTACAAATCACGTTGATTGGATTAAACTTTGCAACAAATTTTTGTCCATGAGTCAAAACTGTTATTTCTTATTGATTAAACTAAGCAACAAATTTTCGTCCATGATTTAAAACGGTTATTTCTTATTGGCATGAAACATGAAAAAATACATTTCTAATTTTGCTTTTGCGTCCAGGAAAATGATATTTCAGAAATTTACCTATTTTCCCGGGGAAAAAGGGGCAAATTTGAAGTTTGACTTCAACAAAATAGATACAATACTACGCATAATGCAATAATAGCATTAATTTTAAAATTTAAGGTAAAAAACCAACGAAGTTCCCATTGTTAGAATTGTATGGGGTAAATACTAAAATATTAAAACGCACGTTTCGGGCTTACAGCGATTAATCAGCAAATATATGCGGAGAATTGAATGCCATGACTAGGTAATTGCATATTTTATATATAACAAGAGATGTTCAGACACCAGTAATTGCGAAGGAAATGCCTAAACCTATAAACTGAGCACAGGCAGACAAGAAAATGAATTAAATGCATAATGAGATGTATTTGCGAAGTAAATAACAGTGCGTTTCCTGAAGCTACAGCTGACCAAACAAAATAAAAGATGCGCACTCCGCAAACCATTAAGATTCAGTTTTTTCATATATATATAAAGAGATTCAAGAATTCTAAGTTTCGCCACATTATGAATAGACCCTAAAATGGATAAATCAAAATTGAAAGTTCTAACATCACAATGATGCTCAGCATGAGATCTTATGGCAGATTGGGGAGGGTGACAAAGCCGAGCCCCAGTTCTAAAACTTATTCCGACGTGTTCCTCCTGTCTAACACACAATGTTCGGGTTGTAGAGCCGACATACGTAGATGCACTCTGTGCACAACTGTATTTATAGACAAGACTAGAACGGATGCGCAAAGGAATTTTGTCCTTATCCCTAAAAAATGAACTAATGGTGGATGTGTTGACTAGCACGACTTGAAAAGATACATTAGGGATGAAGGACTTTATCAATGACTACAATTTACACTTCAATTGCTCCGACTGCTCCGACTGCTGATCTTCGGAATCCGAAAATCATTCAGCTGTGAGAGTAGGTAGAGTACATTGATATTTCTAGTTTGAAAATAGACCATCGTAAGAGGAAAGCCATTAGATTTAAAGAAGTTGCGTTAAAAGTCAAATTTGAAAAATAGGGATTTAAAAGAGGAGCAAATGTTGCATGCTCAAAACAAAAGCGTTCTGATACGAGTACCATTAAAATTAAAATGAAAAGGACAAAAACTGGAAAAATTTGATCCCAAACCAGAAAAACATGTTTTACGGTACACCGTTGTTTCCAATTTTCCATTTTGTTTGGTTACACGAGCGTTCAAAAATGCAAGCTTGTCATCACTTTCGCATTGTATGGTAAATTTGATGCAAGGATGTCGAGAGTTCAAATGCTGTAAAATCCGGGAAGCATGCGAGTGACGTCGAAAATGAACAAATGTATCATCAATGAATCTTCGATAAAATACCGGCTGATACTCAGATGGACAGTCATCTGGCCACTTTCTCTCATGATGACACCTAAATATGTTGGCAAATGTGGGACCAAGGGGTAATCCCATCCCGAGACCTTCAAGTTGTTTGTACAATTTGCCTTGAAATACAAAGAAACAGTTCAAAACACTATGTTCTAATCGTGTTTTCAATAAAGACCGAGTTAGTTCCAACACCTTGCTAACTGAACCACATTAGAGTTTATCCAGACAAATCTCTATGGTGTATTTTAAAGTACATTAGTGAATAAGCTTTCGATATTAAATGAGGCCGCAAAAAAACGTTCCAGAATTGTCAAATTTAACAGGTTTTCTATGAATGCCTGAGAATTTTCTACAGTTAGATAGGTAGTATAAAACGGTTTTAAGATTGAGACAAGGTACTTTGCAATTTGTAAGCTAGGATTATTATATGCGGCAAATATTGGTCGGAATTGAAACTTAGTGCGGAAATCAACTTATGAACTTTAGGAAGCCCATATAGTACATCAGGTGCAAACTCCAAAACATAAAGGGTTTTATGCAACTCTTCAGAAATCACCGACAGCTTCCAAAGGTTTCGTGAAAAAGTGTTTGTTTTCTTCTCGAATTTCGTGACAAAATAATGAATAGGTTCGAAAACAAATTGAAATTTAGTTTGATCAGAATTAATATTTACCATTTTTTCGGTATACACATGTTTGTCATTAAGGACTACACCTCTTCCCGTATCAGGTTTATACACAAGATTTTTATTTTAACCCTATTTCTTTAACTCTGAAATATCGTTAGGCGAGAGAATAGCTAAAAAATCATAGATGATTTAAAGTTGTAAAAGTGTGCACGGGCAATGAGCATACGGGGGTCAACCCAGGGCCCTGTCGGCCCGATAGCCCTTTTTTTAAAAAAAGGATCCTTAGGTGATGGATTATTGTGCCCTAAAATTTTATGACGCCACGGACGCTAGAACCCCTCCGCTCAAAATATTGTAGACCCTGCACTTTAGCAAGAATTCCAGGTTCAGCTTACATTTTTCCAGCTTTTTCATATGTCTTCCATATTTTCTAAAAGCTTATAATGGTCGTTGTTATATTCATTCCTCAAAATTTTCCTTCATTTTTGAAAAATTAATATTGCATTTATGTATTGTAGAGTTAGGCCAGTTAGACAACAAACACCCTAGTGTTCACCATAGCCTTGTGGTTAAAGGACCTGCCCTTCCATGAAGGCATCGAGGGTTCGAATCACGGCTCTGGGTGGCGATTTTCTCCGTTGGGTATTGGGGAAAAATTCAAAGCACAATACCCCACTCTACCCAGGTGTCTGAAACAGGTACCGGTCTTGACCGGGAAAAAAGCGTCATGGCGTCCTGGTGTTAGTTATAAGGCATTTGAAAAACCATTGTACAAGGGGATATGTATCAGGCTTGAATTGGAAATAAATCATCCTTAAGTGCCGATGTTCGTTTGTTTAGAAATGAGTAACTTCAGATTTGCGCTTATACTGTGGAGGAAACATGCTTATAAGTGGAGTGGAGGAAACGGTACTTTTCTGGGATCCAACAATTGCTCCCGTTTGACGTTGTTCTTCTCCACACTAAAATTCAGTCGCTCTGGCCAGTCCCCCTTGAGGCATTGTGTCATGGTACCCCTGCTGTCCCAAAGGCAAAATTAACAAGGAAACTTGGATAGGCTGTTATGGGGACCCACCAGGAAAGTTACCATTTTGAAGTTTCCTAAAGCCTCCTAACGGTACTCTTCATATTTCAAGGCGTCTAACAAGACACTCTTGACACTTTGACACTCTTGTATTCCTCTTTGAGCTGGACAG
>JACJUY010007543.1:14592-43236 GCA_014220935.1 Platorchestia sp. MABIK
ATGGGTACATATTCTCGTTAGGAAGCAGCACGGATTTGAGGCTTTTGCACGAGCCGTCGATAAAAAGCCGCCACTCTTTGGGGTTCAGGGTAATTCCAATTACCTCAAACAGACCGGTTACATGGCAAAAGTAAAGCTCATCTTGACGAGTGAAAAAGATTGATAAATGATTGTGACGTTTTTCTGACCTGATATTGCACGCTCTAATCTAGCGAAATCCAATGCTTAAGTCTCGATGTCGAAAGCTCGCCATTTGACTTCGTGAGGCCAGGATCTCTGATCGATCGGGTCATTGATGTCTTCATGGCTGGGGTAATGTGGATTTCTTTTATCAGTAGCGTTCCTGAACACTGGATCAGGGTCTTCATGTTTCTCCGAACTACTTTCTTTATAAACACTGCTGCTCTCTCTTAAGACAGCGACTCACCGGCCAAATTTCGCCTGCATACTCGTGAGCATGCTGGCAAGCGAGCTGAGTTTGGTGCTCCACTGGAGACGCCTTCGAACGTGCTGGTAGACCGCTGCTTGGCGTTACCAATGAGATCTCAAATGAACGTCAACGCAAGACATTCTAAATTATCTACAATATCATTACTTCAATATAAACAAAAGGAACATTGTTTTCTCCGTGTTTCTCAACCTTTGCAAAAAATTGACTACATTTATTACTAACTGCACATTACTCTCAAAGCTCGAGCACTACGGCATTTGTGGAGATGAGTATAGATTGCTTGAATCATACGCGAAAAATGGTTGATTATTTTTTTAAATTGCTAACTCCCAATCGAAATTCCTTGGAATTAACTATTGCGTTCCCAAGGATAAGCTTTGGGACTTTTTCTGCTTTTGAAATTCATCAACAATATTGTTATCCGTAGGTCATTGCCTAACTTTCTTATTTTTTGATGATGATAGAACTTTATCGTAGGCCATTTTTGGTAAAAAGTTAAGATACAATGACTAACAGAATAAATGGCGGGCTAGGAAATGTATCGACGGATTTAAAAGGTAACATAATATGCACCATTGTCGAGATATAAGGTGGAATCCTATTCTCTTACATATAACGGAATGCATCTAAACTACTCATCAAAATCTGTGATGGCAACATCGACGAAATTGAAGTGTCCAAATTTCAAACTTTCATCATTGAACTTATCAAAGTGCATGTCCTGTATATTATTCCTATAATGACGAAATCAATAAGAATTTTTAGTTGAGGACGAAGTTTACCACCTGAATAAGCTTTAAGAATACTAGTAGGATATATGTCAATCCATTTCCTCGATATGAGATAGAAGCAAGGCATGGGACTGACCAAGTAAAACGAACGATTTTGATGCGCTGCAAAAAAGAACATTACAGTTTCATGGAACTTAGAATGCAGCGCCTACTCGAAGAATTCATTTAAATAAAAAGAAAAACTTGAGCCTTCAAATCTGAATCAGTTTTCCACTGTAATTTCATGCAGAAAACTTTGAATTATGAAGCAATAAAGATCTACAATGCTATCTTTTCAAACTAATCATCAAAGTCATTCAACTAGAAGCCTGAGTAAATTTATACTCACTAACATAACAAAACTCGATCATAATACACTTTCCCTTTTGTTGGAATTAAGGCTTGGTATTTGATGATCGCCAAAATCCGAGGGAACAATTGTAAGGGAGCGTTCAACAACAGCCTTGGACGTCATTTTGTATTTAAGAATCTGATAGCTGATAGGAAATGGCTGCCTCCTCTCATTTTGATGATTCAAAATGATAGCCATATTGATCTGAAAAGGAGCAGAACCTTAGTTGGTTTTGAATTGCAGTTCTTGCAAGCGTCATTACATAATGTGATAATTGAATTAAAAGATTTTTAATCCTCTCACTATAGGCGATTGTTTGATCAGTCTAGTGAACATTCGTTTAGGTTAAGTGTTTTACATTAAATGAAGTTGTAAACGTAGAATAAAGTTTCAATAGGTTGCTTGACAAATCATGTATACCTAGTCTAACCCACAAGTAGGTATATCTCAACCAGTACATTGTAATAATTCCAAGTAATTATACTACTGATATATTATTTGTTTTTTATGCTTGTAATCTTCTGTTCTAAGAACTATTTTGATCTTATGCCAATAAGGGAGAGCATTGATGTTCAGAATAGATTGGAGATGTTAACTTTGCATCTCTCATACACTTTGGTCTTAGAAAATGTTTATCAAACACGGGTTTTATTAGCATAGCTCTTTTATTAACAATCAACAGCTCATTACCATTCGCGTGAAAAATAAGAAAAAACACAACAGAATGTGTACACTATTGAGAAATAACAAATAGCACATGTGATCCTCTTTTGGAAACATTAAGCACAGATAATATTAAAAACAGCCATTAATAATCACTTAAGACACAAAATAGAACAATGCGACCCCAATTGCAGCACAGATTAAAGCTATCATCAGTCAAGGCAGTTGAGCCATGTACTATTTGAATTAAAACAAGACTGGCAGAGACCGACCGATGTCTGATTGGAATTGTAGTTAAACTAACTGTCAAACTCCTTTGATCGTTGCAAGTAAAAACTGCGGCTGCATTTACTTCGTTGGCAGCATTTGGATAAAATCAACAAATCTAAAATATTGATCTTGCAAAATAAGAACTTATAAACAAATTAGTTAAAATGTTCGCAATGCGAACAAAACACCATCACCATTAATTTTTTAGTTTCATTGATATGAATTATGCTTTTTTACAGCTGCTTTTTAAGCGGCATCAATATCTGAATGCCAGAGCTAGAAGGCTTTATCGTTTTCCATTGGTTCACATCAATGGTTTTTCTTTTAGCATGCACTAAAATTGTGCTGCAAAAGGAATAGTAACCACAAACGCTATAACAACAAAAGCTATTTGAATAACAGATGGGATAAAAGCAAGCGTGATGAACAAAAAAACTGTGATTGAACACAATCAAATTTTGTTAAGTCTAGTCCCAAATTGATTCTTACAACGAGTTTCATTGATCTACTTATCTAACTGTTTAATCTATCATTAATGAAATTTACTTGAACTTTTCGAAATACATAAAACGTCACATGATTCGAGGGATGCAGTTTTCAACTTAAAATCACGTGATAAAAAACTAATTCAAAAATTTACGAAAATATTCGCTGTTTACAACAGAAGATCCACTGCCAAGAGTGACATCGACACCGTTTCAAACGTAGCATTCCCAGTTACGTTAGTGCCATTTTCATCATTACACGTCCATGTTCAAGCCTTCACTGAGCTGCGAGTTGATGAAAAGGGATTCGTGGCCGAGCTCCTTGACGAACTTGAAGCCTTTGTCCTCCATGAATGCACGCACAGCGTCCGGTCCCTCCGGCAGCAGGAATATTTCTATGGTCATCTCCCTGATCTTGACTAGGTGCCAGGGTATGCTCTGTAGCACCTATGGGAGTACAGTGAGACCAGGGTTGGTACGAGAATGAGAACAGAGTCATACCTTAATGGAAACAGTGTGGGAACAGAGTTGGATCAAAGTGAAACCAGTGTGAAGCCGATGTGGGAACTAGTATGGGAGCAGTATTTGAGACCAGTGTGAGACGGTGGGAATCAGAGTAAGATCGAATTATGATAAACTTAATAAGAAAAAAGCTTAATCACCCTGGTGCTTTACGGATGTAGCCCTCAATGGTGCACTAGCAGCACTCCACAAAAGAGCTGTTTGCTACTAGTTACAGCTGGTTGCTGCAACTCGTTACAACTGGTTACTGTAACTGGTTACAACTAGTTGCTACAACTGGTTACTGTAACTGGCTACAACTAGTTGCTACAACTGGTTACAACTGGTCGCTGCAACTGGCTACAACTAGTTGCTACAACTGGTTACAACTGGTCGCTGCAACTTGTTACGAGTAGTTGCACTACTCTCAGCCTGCTTATTTACAACTTCGAATGTACTCTCATATCACCCAAGTCAGAAATGACAATATTCGATAGCTTTCGATGAATTAATGCAATTAAGTAGGTGATCACCTAGCAAAACATTATCACTGATTACTTGAACAACTGTGAGAGTGTAATGAACGATCAGTGATTGCAGTTTCACTGCCTCTTCAAATTTTTAATTTTTGATACTTCAGATTCGAACAAAACACGCTTAAACATCTGCGTAATAATGCCTGTAATCTATATGATACTTGTTATTCGCTCATATAAAAATAGCTAAGCTTTTCCAGCTATTAGTAATTAAGCAACAGCAACTTTGTAAATTACTTTTTAGTTAAGTAATTCATTTGTAATAGTTGTCGCAGTACAAACGATTATGTGTTCGTCGTTTCTTCAATCGTTTGCTCCATTTTTATGTAACGATTTTATTCGAATGAATTTGTGGTATTACATAACAATAGTTATAAAAACGAAAATTTTTAGTTAGCATGATGCGCTCGAAAATTCATTTAACGAGGTGTAACTGGTAATAAAAGATAGCAAGTTACCCACATATCACCTTTAGGACCTTTCAAATAAATGCCCTTTTTTCAGCTCAGAGGATCCAGTGATGAATAAACCAATAATTACTTTTCATACCAACCTAAATAGCCTAATGAGATTTACCCTACCTAACTCTACCCTAACCTAGCACCCCTACCCTATTATAACCTAACATATTCAAGCCTAACCTAACTCGACCTAACTTAACTAGCTTAGTTAATCTTATGCTAAACTAAGCAAACCTAAGTTGATGTAAACTAGCCTCAGCTAACCTAACCTAAGCTAATCTGAGCAAACCTTAGCTAATCTGAACTAACCTCAGCTAACACAAGCTAACCTGACCTAAGCTTATCTAAGCTAACTTGAGCTAATCTAAGCTAACCTAAGTTAATCAAAACTAACCTCAGCTAACCTGAGTTTATCTAAGCTAACCTAAGCGAACCTAACCTTGATTCCATGAATGGTACTTTTCATGAGTATTGAGGAAAATCATTTTTCTTTAATCGAATGTTCATTAGGAATTTAAAAACGAGGAACACTGCTTGTAGGTTAATCATTATTTATTTAATATTACACATCGTCAAATCTAAACGTTTCGGAGTCCAGCTCCATCTTCAGTAAGTACAGTCTGAAAAAACATAAAAAGACAAAAAGCTCATTAGACATGCTAAAAAAGAAAGAAAATTGATAGAAAAACTCATGTAAAAACTTCCAGCGGATAAGAACTATTCATACTATTTAGAACGGGTTTTTCTCTGGCTATGAACAATAATACTAAAATTTTTAGTTCCGAATCATTAAACGCATTGCACAAAATTTCGAATTGATCTTCAGAGACTCCAGCACCACACTGCTCTGCATGGAGTCGCACAGAAGAATGAGGCGGTTGCGCAAGAGGCCTCCCGGTAGCACCCACGTCTTAGTTGCTCCTCTCTGTGTGCGTGTGTTGCAGCGTCCGTGTGCGTGTAAGGTGCGTCATGTGCGCTGGTCCAGAGTTGATCTCATTGTCAGAAGTCGTTGTATCATCCAACGATGAGTTACCAAATGTCGCAATGCAGTTCGTTATGCACTTGCAAAATAGTAAAAAGAAAGAGGAATCTATCACTCAAAATACATATATAGCAATGTGCCAAATGCTAAAATTCATTAATGTTTCATAGCAGGTAATAATGCTTTAAAAAAGTCTTCTTTCATATGTTTCTTAGATGTATTTGTATAGAAATTTGCTCAATAATAAACCAACCTTGATATTTTTACTACAAAATATCAATCGTTGAAATTCTATACCTCTATCAATCTAAAAAATGCAACATTTCGATGAAACTATCATCATCTTCGGCCTGAAAAATGAAGTAAATCATATTTTTATACGGTCACATTGATAAAAAATGACCATCTATATTATTGTTCAAGTAGAGGCAGACCCAGTAAAAAACAAAATTCATATTGTAAGACGACTATATAGGAGCGATATTTTGTTCTGTAGGAATAACGATCAACAGCAGACTAGCTTTTTCAGCCTGAAGCTGACAGTTTCATCGAAAAGTTGCATTTTATAGATTGGCAGAGGAATAAAATTTTAACGATTGGCATTTTGCAGGAAAAAATGTTGAGCGAATTCTATTTTATTTAAACATGTGAAGAGCTGAAAATATTTCGTAGAGTTGAGGAGTCGAAAAAGCAATCGCAACTAAATTAATAATACATAATGAAAGTATGTATCACATCTCCAAATAAAAATTTCTACATGCAATTGTCTTTCATTTATAAAATATTTTCCATTACTTACATTAGAAGTTTTAAAAATGACGTTAAATGTCGTCCAATATGTTTTAGTTGTCACGTAAAGACACAAGAAATTACTAAATTGGAAGCATTAAATAGTGTGGCCACGAGCATTAATATTCAATTGAAAACTATCTCATTACCGCCAAGGCAACTGGAAAAAATTAGGCATTGATGAAGCATCATACTTGTATGCCATATATGACAGGGGAAGCATGGAGCACAGATTTTCAGGATAAGCGAAAAGGTGCAACATTTGTTTTGAAATTTTTAACATTCATTACTTGGTGTGTTAGGGTCAAGCTTTCTTTTTCACTAATGAGAGCTTAGAGATTCCTCTATTTTCCACATTACGACCAAAATGTATGATGTTGATTGAACGAGAGGGAAGTGGCAATTATAAATATTAATATGAGCACATAAGATATGTCAACAAAATGTTATAAGTAAATTAATAGAATTCATTTGGAGTAAATATGCATATAAGGCATCTTACAGAACATTTCAGCACTTGAATTCTTTTATTTAATTCATATTATAAAAAACTAGTTAGAATACTTTTATTCAATTGACATTATCAAGAATCTGTTAATTGCTCGAATTGACTACTTATTTATAAAATAGACTAAAGAGATTTGCATTTTTAACAATACATCGCGACGTACGATCAATACATTATGACACACGGTAGAATTGCAGTAACTGTGCTGTAATGTTATTTGGTCTAACGCATTATGTAATGTGTTGTTTAAGACGGCTGTGACTGTTAAGTGTAAAATGAAACATAGAGTATTTTATTCCATTATCAAATTATACTTCTATGGCAAAGCTATAGCACAATAAATGTTTGCACTTCAATTATGTCACGCAGCGACGTGTGGCAGCTGTGAAGTGGGCGTGGTTCTTGGTGACGGTGACTAGCCGTGCACGTACACAAACTCTCATACGCACATAGAGTGGAGCAACTTTGACGTGGGTGCAACCGGGACCTTAAAGAAAGTGAATAATGACTCAAATCTGAAGTTATTCAAGACACTTAATTAGCAGTGCGTGCAAACACTTCCAGCACAACAACGAAATAAGTTGATTTAAATATTTTATTAAATTTTGAATACAACCGAGACTACGTTCGTAAATTCTAAGGCAAAGTCAGAAGAAGCTCCATGCGTTTGTGAGTGTGAACCTCCTCCAATGTTTAGCTCTTTAGGTCAGCCATGACGTTTTATAGTATACAGGTTACTACCACTACGAACTACTACTACGAGTTCCATAAATCTGCAGGAGTCCAGCAAATTCATAACTTGTTCGTCTCGAAAAAAACTCGAAAAAGGATTCCTGGATTTTGTGCGCAACCCCAACCACATGCGCATCGGAGGCTTTATAAGCCTCTGGCATCTTAGGCTTTTCGCTTTCGACCGCGTTCCTTCATCAAGTAAACTCCTCTAAAACGTCTCCTTCTATTCATTTAACAACCATACAATCGCACAGACCATATTTATGGTAGCCAGTAACAAGACAGACCCACGACAGAATCTGGAGAGTATTAACAAGAGTATGACTGGCAGCAACGAAGACAACAGAATTTGCAAACTACATTTTTCAGTTTTGAGGATAGGATTTGAAATCCCATGTACAGCGCTCCTCAAGAACTACGTACACTGGTCAACGTAGATTGATACCTGTTATCCCTTCCAAACTTAAGTACTCGTTTTCGAAACCGGAGAAGACATCGAAGTGGTCCTAGAACTAAAATTTGGAGCCACACCCAGCAACAGCAATCTACAGTAACTACAACTACGTCCACATCTCCTCTACAGTCATCCCAGAGGGCGTCGACTGCAACGAGCGACTGCAGCCCCTTCATTCAACCCGTGGAAGCTAAGTAAATAATAGATGCAAATGCAGTGCATTGAATCGCAGCAGCGCAATTGCTATGTAGCTCGTGCAGAGAGGGAGTAATTTTTTTTTAGGTCTGCGAGACGCAGAATATTTTTTTGCATTTTGGCTCAAGGCCGCGGCATTGCTCTAGCTCAAGCAGTAGGCGCCACGGTAGTGCAAACGCTGAAATAGCAGTAGCAGATAGCTGCAGTGGAAGATAGCTATAGTATTGGAAAGTGAGTGATATTCTATTTTTATGTGTGTTGCCTTGAGTAATTTTTGGGATTATTGGTAATTTTTTTGTGTATTTCTAGGGTGTGTAAAATTAGTCTTCGTGCATATATTGATTTTTACTGTTAGGATTGTGTAAAATTGTTCCCTTTTGCAAAAAAAAATGATTTCCAAGTGTTAAGATTGAGTTAACTTGATTGAAACTATATGTCTGATACGTCGTCAGACTCTGACGAAGTGGTTCGGTCAACAGTGACTAAAACCAGTAGAGGTAAGGTAAGTGTGCCTAGATCTCATGCAAAAAGTAACACAATGGCAGAACCCGCAACTAGCTCGGCGGTAGCGCCAAACACGCAGAACACACTATTTGCTCAGCAAGTGGCAACAAGCATGCCTAGATCAGGAACGATCTTATCGAATGCGGAGTTACCACTATTTAGGGGGCGAAGACGTAGAGAAGGCCCCGATTTTCTGAAAAACAAAACGTTTAAGACGCACATAAGTAATTTGCGCGCTTACATGACCCTGTGACTTGATGTGAATTCGGAGAGTGCAAAAAAGTTGTTGGTGCGCTCAGCTCACAAGCAGGTAGGGGACTTTAATTCAATAGTGACCAGGTTGGTTAACTCCGACCTTCATTACTCTTTTGAAGATGTCGTAAAAATTTTGGACGACATTTACGTAGCTAAGGGCGAAAAGTCGATCCATGCATTGGCATACGACCTAAACCAGTTACGTTTCGTCAGAAATGAAGCCCTCGCGGCCCAGTTGGTAACCGCGTTCTCTAAAATCAGAAATCTTTCAGAGCACTTACTAAATTCCGCATCAATAGCTTGGGAAAAACACCCCTTTTTAGGACTAGTGCGGCTCAAGCCGAATTAAACAATCATCGGCATCTTAGGATGCTTTATTTCCAATCAATCCTGATACATATGATCTTAGTCATTGGTTTTTCAAATGTCCTATAACTAACACTATATAGGACAACATGACGGTTCCCCCGTGAAGACGGTACCCATTTCCGACACCTGGGTTGAGTGTGGTATTGTGCTTGAGTTCTCCCTTATACCCAACGGAAAAAATCGCCGCGCCAGTGCCGGGATAACGAACCCTCGTCTCCAACATACAAGGCCGATCCCTTGACCACTGTACCACTGCAAGCACAAAAGCGAGCATAAAGCGTTTTGTAGGAAACAGCATAGCTTAAATCTAGCCATCATGGTACTAGCTCCCTTGCTGGACGAAACATTTACGAAAAAATTGTTCGCGACCACATTCAATGCATCAGAGGAACTGTTAGCCCGAATGGTATAATCCGTCCGAAATCATCCGGACAACAAACCAACAACAGCGAGTCATTACGACATAGAAACTTTCGTGGCAGACGTTGCCGAGTCAGAAGACCATTCTGACGCGCAAGAATCCCCTCAGGAAAGTGAAATTTTCTACAGAAATTTCCAAAGAAATCGTTACCCAGGGCGAAGGTCTTCTCCCCGACCTTGGCTGAGAAATCCTAGGGTAGCAAGAAGTGCTAGTGGCTATTTGGGTGATTAAAAGATGGGATCCTTGGAATGTAACACTTTGCGGGCTGAAAGCTCGAGCCATGCGCCAGTGCACCTTGCAGTTCGAGCGAGAGGCTCTCCGTTCTGCAGTTCATGTAACGTTTCAGGAAATGTAACCGCCAACTGTCGATTATTTCAAGGAGGTCAAAGCAAACCAAGAATATCCTTTGGCCCCTGCTTTGCTTGCGGAGGAGAGCATGTAGTTCGAAACTGTAGGGCATCGGAAAATGAAGTCAGGCAATAAAAAGCCTACTTAGGTATAGTGCCAATAGAGGCGTAAACCGCCGTGGTAAGCACGAGGTGCACTATGCTGAGGATTACGAGAGAGACCCTAGAAATTTTTTAGAGGAAGAGTAGAAGATGAAGGTAGGAACGAATGGAAGCCAGAGAGTCACCACAAAACTCTCGTTAATCATAAAGTGGTCGGAACAGATCCAGATATTGAGATGACCAAGTGTAATCATGAGTGTAATCAAAGTGAACCATATATTGATCTATTATTTAAATGCAGAAATAGGTTTGAATTGTTGCAAGATGAGGAAATGACCGAGAATATCCCACAAGAGAAAGAAGTTGAGAGTTATTTTAACACTACAGTTGTAGGAGCTGGATGCCTTAAAAAAGAAGGCACAGATCTTGTTACGTTCAGAAAATCCAGTAAGCCCACAATCATCCTCTCTAATAAAGATGATTATTTGCACGAGCTGCTAGATAGTGGTAGCGAAAAATGCCTCGTTAGTTACAGTAGAATCAAGTGCCTAAATGAGAAACTAAAACCGAGCAGTTTAAGCGTTAGAGGCATAAACGCAAAGAGTAATGTTAGCGGTGAAGTTGAATTAAATATCTCTATACCTGGTACTGACAAAGTACTTAAGACTAGTGCTTTAGTTATTAAGGATGCTAAATTCAAATATGTTTTAATTTTGGGAGGAGATGTCCTGAACAACGCAGTAATTAATTTCAAAGATAATTCAATGATCTGGGAGGGAATGAGAATTCCCTTCAACGATTTAGAAAGCAGGCCAACGATAAGTAGAGAAGCCATGCTAATGGATATTATAAACAGCGAATGTTTGCTATCTGAAGTAGTTACCTATGCTAAGAGGAGCACCAGATGCCGGGGCATAAGAAGTTGTCGCGAGAGAAAAAAAAAAGCTGCAGGTAAAGGCGGATTTCGAAACGTGAAAATCGACCGCGCGGCTGTGCTGCCAGAGTTAAAAAGGCATAAGCCACTAGTGATTCTCAGTGATGCTATAGAAGTACCTAGCAACTGTGTCAGTTTAATAAACGGGTTTGTGAAAAAAGCTCAACCCGGTGAATATGTAATCGTAAAAAGAACGCTGGATAATTGTATCCTAGTAGCAGAAGCAATAGTAGCTATCAAAGAAGATGGCCATGTACCATTAATGCTACTAAGCTCAACAGACGATGCTATTCACTTCAGTGAAAATACCATGTTGTGTAACGTGGAATTATTAAGCCAGGAAGAAGTAGAAGCAAAGTTCTATCTCACGAATGTACAGGAAGCGCTCATAGAAGCCAAACAAATTTATTTGACCCCTGAGGTTACGCCGGGTTCACTTAAAGTCATCTCAAGCAATGGTGGAAGGAAGACAATAGCTACTGATAACCTTGAGTTGAAGGTTGACAACCGTGGTAAAAATCGTCAGTTCCCTGGTAGTGAGGAACTAGGAATCGATGCACAAGTCGAAAGTGTATCTAATGTACAAACGGATGTAAGCCGTCCTTTAACACTTAATGCTATCTCACGTGACGTAACTGACCAAAAACTAACTTTGCCTAGTCTGTTAAACAATTTCCGAGACGTGATCACGTTAGAAGGCGAAACTATTGGTGTTACAAACGTAACAAAACCCCAAATTGTAATTAAACAAGACGCACCAGTTTTAAATATACCACCATATCGCATCCCTCAAAAATATCAGGAGGATTTGGCCAAGGTCAACCAAGAGTTGCCATCCCAGGGCATCATTGAGAATTCAATGTCGGATTATAATTTCCAGTTATTGTAGTTGAAAAAAAGAATGGTGAGATTCGCCCTGTAATAGATTTTAGATCACTCAATAGCATTGTGGTAAAGGAATCATACCCGATACCTCGTATTGATGAAATTCTGGCCACATTAGGTGGTAATAGCATATTTTCAAGTCTGGATCTTAGGTCCGCTTTCTATCAAGTCGAATTGGATCAGGAAAGTCGAAAATATACAGCCTTTAGTATAGGCCATCAAAAATACCAATTCCGCTGGATACCATTTGGTCTTACTTCATGCCCAAGCGTTTTCCAAAGAGTCATGTCACCTGTACTGGCACCTATTCTAGGCCGCCTTTGTTTTGTATTTTTAGATGATAACTTGGTCTACTCTAAATCAGTAAAACAACACCTGTCTGATATACGAGCTGTCCTTCCGACGCTCAGAATGGCCAATTTATCCATTAAACTCGAAAAATGTGATTTTCTAAAAAGTAAAATAGAATACCTAGGACATATCATCTCTGCCGATGGAATACGATGCAAGCAATCCGAAAAGTTGCAAAATTGTCCCGCGCCAAAAAATGTAAAGGAGTTGCAGCAATTCCTTGGCATAGCAAATTATTTCCATAATTTCATTAGCCAGTTTGCAGCAATTGCAAATCCCTTGTACAATTTTCTAAAGAAAAACACTACGTGGGACTGGAGTAATGACTGTCAGAAAAGTTTTGAACAGATTAAATCTACTTTGACTTCCGACCCTGTTTTAACACATCCTGACTACACGAAGCCTTTCCATATTTTTACAGACGCCTCAAATTTAGGCACAGGATCAGTACTCATGCAAGCTGAGGATTCAGGTTAAAATTAATGCGTCCCATTGCTTATTTTAGTAAAAGTCTAAACTCAAGCCAGAGAAGATACCGCACAACCAAGAAATAATTCTTTGCCATATACCAGGCTCTTAGAGCATTTAAATACCTAATTATTGGATATCCAATAATCGTGCACACCGACCATCGCCCACTTGCACCTCTTTTTGGGAAAAGATTACCCGAGGACAAAGCAATGGCAAGATGGTGCATTAACGTACATTCATACGAGCCTGTCGTTAAATATCTACCAGGTAGACAAAATGTCGTAGCTGACTTCCTAAGCAGGCTACCAACAGACAATGATCAGTTAACTTTTGAAAAATTAGAAAGCTGTGACCAGCTGAAGCCTGAATCTGAAGTATGCTTGGCTCAGACAAGATCTCGAAAAAGAACCAGACATCATCCAACCCAGACGTACCCACTGACTCAGAGCAATCTCACGCTAGCGACCAAGAGATGACCCCTAGGTTAATTGAAAACGTGCCCACAGAAAAAGGCATTTCCGGGAC
The DNA here is from genome assembly GCA_014220935.1 of Platorchestia sp. MABIK. Taxonomy (NCBI): domain Eukaryota; kingdom Metazoa; phylum Arthropoda; class Malacostraca; order Amphipoda; family Talitridae; genus Platorchestia; species Platorchestia sp. MABIK. The sequence continues at coordinate 27,906 of JACJUY010007543.1, forward strand.
TTTAACCGAGTTCATTCAAGAGCAGAAACAAGACACATTTTGTACTGAAGTTAGAGACGCATTACTTCGTAGAAGCATGTCTTCCATACCTGACTTACAGAGTTATTTAGTTATCAATGACAAACTATATCGAAAACGACGGATTGACACAAGGCCTAGTGCCATATGAACATCTGTTGTGCCAATTTATTTAATGAAAAAGGCTATTTTGGGTCTCCATAAAATGTATCACACAGATGCATTACACACTCTATTCAAATTTAAGTTGATATATTTTAATAGTTTGGAAAAAACAATAATACGTAAGTTCGTGAAAAATTGTGAGGTTTGCAAGCTTCTGAAAGCTGTGCCTTCCGTACATATTAAAATTTTGAAGGCTCCTATAGCGAAAGAACCGTTTGAAGTAGTTTCAATGGATTTTGTCGGTCCCCTCAAAATTACCGGTAATGAGAATAAAAACATACTAATTGTTATTGACTTATTTTCATGCTACTGCAAGTTCTATACGATCACAAACCAGCGTACTGAGACAGTCATATCATGTTTAGGAAGCTGTTTCGCAACGTTCGGGTACCCAAGAACATTGCTCAGTGACCAAGCGTTAGAGTTCAAATCAGTAGCAGTAAAACACTTTGCCAAAATCCACGCTATAGCGAAAAAAGAAGTTCTAGCTTTCAGCCCTCATTCGAATGCAATTGTCGAACGTAATAACAAGAAGATCACTAATTTGCTGAAATTGTACATAAATTCCCTAGCTCACACAGAGTGGGATCAGTGTTTGGAAATGGTAGAGAATCCCATGAACAATTCTCTAAATACCACATTGGGAGATACTCCCAGTTACATCATATTTGGAAGAGATACGTGTCCGTATTTTAAGGCGGAAACTTTCGACATTTCCTACTGCTACGATAATGAAATAGATTTAGTGAATTTTCGTGCAAAAGAAGCAATTCGAATTGTTGAGAACGTTAGGAATTTGATTATAAATAACACTGCTGAACGAACAATGTATCGTAACCTAAAACGTAAAGACAAGATTTTTAATATCGGAGACAGGGTTCTATTAAAGAACCATTGACAATTGGACAAATTGGAACTTACGTGGAGAGGGCTGGATGTGATTTCAAAAATCAAAGGACACTGGGTCGAAATCAAAATTGGAGACAAAATTCATAAGAGCAACATGAACCATGTACTGCCCCTAAAAATAAAATAACAACTATATTTGCGACTTTAAAGTATCGCGTTGCAAAGAGCTTGAAATTTGAGTATCATGCAAAATTCAGGTTTTGAAAGTTACACATCCGTACTTAAGCTAATAGATCTGCTTAACATTTGAAGACGTGACAGACTTTGACAGACATTACGACTTTGCTAAAAGTTTACGACTGTATGACTCTATATAACGTGTTAATTAAGTGTTAAGTATCTACCTTGCGTTACTTGCTTCGCATTATAATAATCTCATTTATGCTTGTGCCCTTGTATTAGTGAATTTTCGTTGCTAACAGCAAGCGAATTAACCTTCTGAACAGGTTACCCTATGTTAAGTTTAAGTTGTACTTTTAATTTCAAGTTTAACACGCATTTTAGATCGCGTCCATCAAGTTCTCACGCTTTGTGCATTTAAAAATTGTTAATTTGTTTTTTCACAACAGTCATCACATACGTTAACTAGAATTTTAATTGTGAATGTCCAAACGAATGTTCTCACGATCAGTGCAGATGTTAAGTGCAATTTTTAATTTGTTTTTTGATAACAATCAACACTTACGTTCGAATTTTGATAGCCAATTAACAATGGTGAGCGAGTTCCGCAATTGCAAAATGCAATTGCATCAACAGTGAATTGCATCCACAGAGTATCACTGTTGATGAAAAAATCAACCTCGAGACTTGAGTAAATTAAAAATTAATCGAAATACATCGTGAATACTTCATGTGAAATTTCCTGGTTGCATACTGTTGGTAACTTATTTGATTGACAATCAGTTCTAAAGCTTTCACTTTAAGTGTCTTAACTTTCAGTTAACTGATTCAGAAATAGTTAGCATTTCACTGCTGCCTTTCATTCATTTCATGCTGACAAAAGTACATTTATATTTTATTTGTATTGATGATTGTGTTTAGATTTAGTAGTTTTCATTTGTTGTTTATAACTTGTAAAATTTCTATGGCCATGCTAATCTAGTGTTGTTTTCGTTTCAATTGCAGGTTCTGGTGGATGAGAAACGTCTAACAATCACACAATCTAACACACGTCAAACGTCTAACAATCGGTTTATTCATTTAAGGTACTAGACACGGGAATCATTAGACTATGGGAAACAAAATCAGTTCAGTTGGCGTCTACACGCTAACTGCAGCTTTGGTCGACACTAAGGGCCAAATCACTAACGATTGGATAGCAGCAAACAGCAATATGGATTTCATACCGGACAGAGTGGGCGACGTCCTTCTGATGATCCTTTTGGTAGTCATGATAGCCCTCACAGGCCTAATCTACTGCGTTAGAAAACAGATGGAACTGTTGGCCGAGCGCGTACGAACGGAGGATTTTCACCTCCGTCGCAACGTGTTCAAAACAAAAGGAACATTGTCAGAAATGTAACCACTGTACGTGTAGAGGGACACGTGATAGTAAATGTGCAATCTGACTTAATGCGACCTAAACGCCCAAAACGGCCGATGCGGTCTAACATACAGACGCTGGCAGCCACCTACGGAATGCTGTCAACAGATATGTAACCTAATTTGGTTCTAAATCAATTTTTTTATATTCGGTTCATTAATTAACGTGTCAACCCCCATTACATAGATTAAAGTTGCGCTGAAAAATGCTTTATAAAAAAAAATTCTCCATATACACAATGTTTACTCGATGTTTCTATAATCGTAATCTAGCCCTACACAAAGTAACTTTACTTTTAAGTTCTTACGAGTTCTACAGTCTAAAAATTTACCTCTGCGCTCACTACGTCGTTTGCTTTCATGAAGATTTGAAATAGTTCCATTCAATAATTCTTGTTCAAATGCTTCCAACTTTCAATTGCCGGGAGAAGTCCGGCAGACAGCCTGGCGCCCAAGCGACGGTAAACAAAACGTTGATAGCCTTGACTGCAATTAACCTAGCACTCAGTTTTCTGTGCAAAGCAGGGGAAGCGATACCAAATTTCATAGATTAAAACTCCACGAAATTGTTATCCCTTTTTCATATTTGAACCCATTGTTCAACTTGTTTATTACTTTATATCACAAGATCTATGTTTAAATGCGAATTGTTACTTAAAATTGTCGATAGCCATTGATTTAATACGAATCGATATTGAGTTTCCTTATATGTTTCCTTTTATGTTGAATTATGTTTTTATAATTTTGTATCTGGCGTTTCTATTTTATTCCCTTATCCTAAAATACTGACGGTTTTTAATGTTAATATTAGTAGTGTAGTAACTCGTGTTTTAGTTTATATTGTTGAAGAAGAAGGTACTTTTCATTGTTAACCAGCTTCGCTGCCTCTCTTCCTGCTTGCGTTAGTGCGTTTTCTTTTATTCTATGTTTGTTGCTAAAATAAAACGAGATGTACTATGGATAGAAAAATTGCTTAATCATTTTATTAGAAAATATGTTTGATTTTAAAGATGTTTTAATTTTCAATAATTTTCCCGTTGAGGAATAATGTTTAACTACGTTGATTAGTACTGATTAATCTTATGAATAAATTTTTTTTTGTTGCGTTATATCACCTGATTAAAAATTAAAAATAATTTTTACGATAAGTACCTCACTTTCAATAACGGTGGGGGAGAAAATGTGCGCAATCCCAACCACATGCGCATCGGAGGCTTTATAAGCCTCTGGCATCTGAGGCTTTTCGCTTTCGACCGCGTACCTTCATCAAGTAAATTCCTTTAAAACGTCTTCGACTTTTCATTTAACAACCATACAGTCGCACAGACCGTATAATTCAGAACCTGTGTTGAGACATATTTTGTTGATAACATCTCCCCTGACAGGTGTAAGTTGAAAAGGCTTGTGAAAAGCGGAGTTTTATTAAAACAGAAGTAATTTTAACTTCTACTTGGGTGTCCATAACGATTAACGTAGTTATTCAAATCCCACCTCCTCATCAATTAACCACAAATTTTCTGTTTATTACTGAAGGAAAAAGAAAAAAAGAAGACACCATGAAACTAATCTCTGCTGAATGTTAAAAGAAATTGTAAACAGAAAATTTCACAACAAGGAACTTCTCTTGTATTCTTTAGAGTTGGTTAAAGTACTTTTCACCTATAAATAACCTGTGATCTGTGCAAGTTTACGACTAAAAAGGGAATTTGCAGAGCTCCTCCATTGTACAGAGCTATAACGCCTGAATCATTTTACTACCCTGTAATTTCTGCCTTGTCGACGCATGTCACCACAATCTTTCTTATCCCTTCAAGAACCGCGTCAAAGTTAGAGTTGTTAACTTCATCTAAAATTACCTGAATTTGATTGAGAGGTTCTTCATAGATAGTATCATTATAGATTGATCTATTGTCGATGATGTGCGTCAACAACTGATGCACAGATTCTCTGCGTTCGTTTCTATAATGTACAATGAGAAAGATTAAATCATTAGAAAAAGCCAGAATAATAGCCACAAAGGTTTTTGAGAAAAGTAACGATCCAGTTTATAACTCTCACATCATCCAACTCATTGTAAGCATTTGATATATCATCGAAGGTTTTCATTATTTCATCACTAAAAGGTAGCTGTTTTTTTGCTCCGTTCCAAATTGACGAAAAGCTGTTCTTTCCCATTACCTTAATTTTTGGAAAATTGGTCATAAACCTCTAATAGTTGGATGGAGATTGAGTCATCGGACTGAGCCTCACTGGTGGCGCAGCCCAACGGGAGTGAGATGATGCGGGTCACGGCGTTTTCTGTAGACCCAGCATCAAAGGCGTTAATGATCCATTGGGTTAAGGACTCCAGCATCCAATCCAGCTTTGATTAAAATCTTTGCAGCAGCTAAACGTCCCACTGAAACTGCGAGTAGTGATGAAATCAGACCATCTTCAACAGGCGAAGTCAGAGCGTTGTTGGCGCTGCGCAAAAATGCAGTCAACATGTAAAGAAAGAAAGGAAAGAAAAGAAAAACAGTTTATTTCCAATACAGATGGTACAAAAGTACCATCATTGGTTTTTAAATATCTTAAAGTTAATACACTTAGATGATACACACACGAGTATTGTAATACCCATGTCACCAGTCGAAAAATGATTGAGGGCAATGTACTCCTAATCTTGCTTAAACTACATTTGATGATACATGTAATGATAATTATAAGAGATAACACAACTTCATGACTTTTGACAGTTTACACATACATGACATGAAACTTCGCAATTCTTGACGCCAGGAAATACTTTATGAATCGCTTGTTTCGGCCGATGTTCCAAAATGTTATTTCAACGAAAGCGTGAAAGAAAAAAATATATATACGCGTATAAGCAGGAGGAACACGAAAATTACAAGTTTTGTATTTCTAATTAAATCATTTTAACATAACGATCATTAGTTGATATGCATTTTACTTAAATATAAATGGATGATCACACAAAAAATTTATAGTTTTGTACATGAATGCTTTACAATAATAAAGAGATGACGAGTTAGGTAATGTTACAAGTTGAGAGTGACCAGGAAGAGACCATTATCTCTAGTTAAAAATGCCAGTTGTCGGTTTAGTACACACATGTGCACATGTACATGTAAATATATACACATATACGTGCACATACATACCTACGCACATACATACACCCAACACGTAAACATACACAAATACATTTCTATGCATCGAGGAAATCACAAGACATACGCGTTCTTTAAAGTGCTGTGCGATGTTCTGAAATATAGGATAATGAGCAAAGGAAATTCGTGGCAACTTTTTCAGTATGTGTTGCTGCTTACAATTTCTAATGAAATATTCTAACGATGTTGAATTAAATATTGTATCGAAAATATTATTGGTTCATAAGCGTATGATTCATAAAATGTGGGTGATCGCGCAACAAATATATATTTATATATGTTTTTTATAAATGCTTTATAATAATGAAGTGAAATGAAGTTTTACGTAGTGACACATTCACCCATCTACGCACGCATAGCGTGCACACGTACACATATACACAAGTAACATATGCGTAAATATCAGCGTAAACTAGTCAGTATAAACTAGCATTCCAATCGAGAAACACCGAGAAAATACCTTTTATTACGGCCTGAATTTTATGAAATTTCCGTACTAGAAATAGTGGCACAAAACAGTCTATCTGAGTCAGAAACATGAAAACGATTGTCTTAAAACGGTTTCCAAGTACAGAAATATTTCCAGAAATATGTGAGGATTAGGCGAGGTTGTTATAATATACTCTAGAGCGTAAGACATGATATGATAATTGCACTACACTAGCCTAACAAGAGCATTTTTGGACGTGAGTAAGAAAGAAAACATGAATGCCCAATAAGGGTTTCGAATTAGAAAAAAAATCACATTATCTTTGAAATATGGCGCAAAATGTCTGCATTTGATACACACAAATAGGTACCACATTTTACAAGTATTAGACGTTTAAGCTTTGGATTTCTTTGTAATAATAGAATGAAATGATGTGTTGGGTAGTGTTAGAAGTTGAGAGTGAGAAGAAGGCTGGTATTCATAGTTTATATACCAGTTGCTAGTCCAGTACACACAGGTGTATGTGCACATATGCACACCCATATGCACACACACACCCATATACGTAGACACATATACAAATAAGCATGTTTGCAAATCCCAGCGTTGAGGCGATCAGATCATAATACCCACGCATACATTCCAAACTGTTGTGTGACGTCTTGAATCATAAAAAATGAGCAAGGGAGAGTATTCAGCAATGGAGATACCAGGCAAATGAGATTCGTCAATACGTGTTCAGTATGTTCTGTAACGAAGAATTATCGTTGAGACGCAAGATGACGAACTGTTTTGGCTTTAAATTCTCTCTGTCTTTGAGGGATTTTAACACTCAGGGGAAGTTTGTTCCACAGTAAGGCGCCTGATATTGACAGAGCCTTCTGCCCTATGTGAGATGAACGATAGTTGACTAAGACATTGTTGTTTCTGTTCGGCTTTTGGTTGGTTACTGTGGGTGGATAGAAACGCACTATCTCAGCATTGCTCTGAGGAAGGTACAACGAGGAGAATACGTATTGGGCCCTCTGCATGAGGTGCCTTTCTTGAACAGGAATCCAACCGAGTTTATTAAGGAGAGGGGTTACGTGATCACTTCTTCTGAAATTACCGTTGCAAACCACCTTGGCTGCGAAGTTTATGCATTTTTGTAAATCCCTTTGAAAGTATTGAGGTAAGTCTCCCCATACTAGGCTGCAGTAGTCAATGCGCGATAACACCAGGGATTGAATAGCTAATAATCGGGATTTTTCGTCTAGCATACTCTTTATACGATGAAAAAACATTAAAGTTCCGTAAATTTTGTTGCAAGTATTCTCAACGTGAGATTTGAAAGACATGTTTCTATCGAACCAGATACCAAGATTTTTAACTTTTTCTGATGCCTTAATTTCATCATTTCCAACTGCGAGAGTTAGATCTGATGTTTTTTTAATAGCATCTTTGGATCCAAATATAATGCACTGTGTTTTATTAGCATTAATTTGAGACCGTTTCAGTCGTACCATGATTTCAGGCTACTCAGTATAGTTTCGGCTTTAATTTGCGTCTGTGGTATTTCCGATACAGAACTTGTTATTGCAATTTAAACATCAACTGCATACATTGCGATCCGTGTGTTCGAAGGCATTGGAGGAATATCATTAATGAACATAGAAAACAGTAGCGGACCAAGAATGGATCCTTGGGGAACACCAAAATTGTTTGAAATGAATGGGGACAATTTGTTTTCTAAGCGGACTGCATGAGATCGATTTGACAAGTAACTTTCAAACCATTGCGTGTCTACTCCCAAGTTCAGTATTTTACGTAGAAGTCTATCATGTTCGACGCTATCGAACGCTTTAGAGAGATCGAGTAGCAGCAAGAGTGTTACATTCTTTTGATCGATGTCACTGAATATTTTTTCTGAGATATTGAGCAGAGCGTCTTGAGTGCTTGTGTTTCTTCTATAAGCGTATTGATTTCGGTGGAGTAGATTTGACTCGTCCAGGTGAAATGATAATTGATTTGTCACCACTTTCTCCAATATTTTGGACATGACAGGTAAAAGACTGATGGGCCTGTAGTTTGATGCTGTATTTAGGTCACCACTTTTATGCAACGGTTGAATAATGGAGTGTTTCCATTGATTTGGAAACATGTTGGTTGCTATTGATGTATTAATTATCAGTCAAATCCATGGTGCTGCGACTGGGAAACTGTCTTTGATGTATTGGAGACTGATACCGTCATGTCCAACTGCCTTTGTGTTTTTTAATGAGAATTAGATATTTCTTAACTCTGGTAAAGCGACAGGACGTGGTCTCCACATGACATCAGCCCTCGACGGTGCAGTTGGGCGTGAATTTTCAATTGACGTTTCACCGGGATTGGTACACACCTCACTGAAAACTTGAGCCCCTACTTTTGAGAAGAATGTGTTGAAATCCGTGGCTGTTGCCAAGGGATTTTCAAAGTTACTTATACGGTCTAAACTTTTAGACGGGGCCACCTCACTAATGATTTCCCAAGTTCGTTTCGGGTTATTTTTAGCCGTTATGAGTTCCTGGTGGAAGTGAGTTTGTTTCGCGTCAGTGATTTTCTTTCGAAGAATTTTTCATGTTCTTTATATCTCTTGTATAAGGTACTGTTTGATCTATTGTTTTTGTACTCTCGCGAGTTGGCTTTCTTTATTCTGCTCATCTCTTTAATTTCGTAAATAATCCAAGCAGCCCGTTTTGTCTTGGTTTTTTTGGTGACGTAAGGTGCGCATTCGTCGAGAGCTGCTGTGAAGTTCTCGTTGAAAATGGACACTTGAGTGTCAAAATCGTCAGATTGCATCATATTCTGGAATTCGGTGGACCTATACAGTAGTTTTTCTTGAAATAGTTCCGCTGAATAGTGCCTTCGAGCGATAAGTCATTAAGCGGTATTTTTGTCTTTTCTTTGCAATATTTATTTCCCATTCTATAGAGTGGTGGTCGGAAATAGAAGGTGATATTACTGTAATAAGTACTGCGGTGGGATTATTTGTGATTGCCACATCAAGGAGAGTTTTTTAGACCAGAGATTCTGACCATCTCCCGGTGAGGAGAAACTGTAAGATGAAGCTCACATTGTTCAGTAAGCCATTCAAAAGGCCGGCTGACTGCCAGATTTTACCAATGTACCAGTCAATTAATGCATCATAGGCGGCTTATAGCTGTCCATCAAGAATTGCTGCCAAAATTTGCACAAGTTGATTCTGGCTTTCACACTCCAGTCCTGAGAAACTGCCGAAACCTGAGCCGAGTTGACGAACTTGCTCAGTGTCTATCATCTGACGCTATTCACCGCGTAGGACTGTGTCCGTCATTATGCTCCTGAAGCAGTGGGTCCTGCAAAAAGAAACATTTATTCCGTTTTCTCAAGCTGAAAGGATGAATGAGTACGTGTTACGTTTCATTGACATGTGTGTACCATTGACTTTCAAGTACGTTAGTCGTCCCTCACTGGAATCTCAAATACGGTTGGTTGTCTCTTTTACGAAACAGTTAACCTCGTTATTAATAGAAAATGGATACGAAACGTCTTTATCCAATTAATGCGCTACATCCGAATGCGGAAAATCTTGATGAATTTAGATCAAGGGTTCCCAACCTTTTTTTTCGCTCAGCACCGCTAAAGAAATTTCATTCGAACCTCGCACTCCCTGAAATAAGAATACCAGCAAACAGCTATTTTCTCTCAAAAAAGAAGATAAATTTTGCTTGGTAAGCAGCTTCAATGAAAAGTTAAAGGCAAAAACCGAAGATTGTACGTGGTCAATACTAAAACGAACGTTTCGGGCCTTGACCCATCAGAAGCTATAAATTTGCAAATATCTTAAACGTTAGTTTTAGTATTGACCCCATACAATTTTAACAATGTGATCTTCTTTGGTTTTTACCCTTAACTTTTTATAGCTATTATCCTATTATTTACATGGATTTTTCTTGCACCCCCTAGAATATCGTCTCTCACCCCCAGTAGCGCGAGCACCCCGGGTTGGGAACCCGTGTTCTAGATTGATGAAAATATTGTAAATTACATAAAAACGCAGGATCACTTGATTCAACAATGGCAAGAAAAAGAAAAAAGTTCATTTCAAATAAAGATGATATAAAAATCAAAAATCATTTTTAAAATGTCTTAACCTAAGAACCTTCAGTTTATGTGTACACATGGGCATCGCTATTCCCATGCCAATAGTCGAAACAAACGATTGTGTGGTCCAAAAGCATGAAAAAGCAATCTTTTTGTTGCGTAACCTATTTCTGAGAATGCATCGAATACAAGTGGAAAAACTGTTAAATCAGTGACGATGCACTGTTGAACACTCTTTTTAGTGAATTTAGTAATTTTAAAAATTAAAGTAATTAGTAAAAACGAATTTAACTTGGGAAATTTGGAATTAATTATGATTGTAGAATGAGTGGATTTAATTTATACTGCGTCTAAGACTATGAAATCAATATTCGAAACTATTTTCTCACTCCTACGTATCAACTATAGTATATACAATGGCCGCAAAAAAATGTACACATTCTCGCCGCATAAAATTGTTCCCACGAGATACCGCGTGTACATTTTTATTGCGTTCACGTCATAGGAATATTGGGAGGAGCTAGGGAGTGAAGAAGCACCCATGTGATGACTGACTTCATGCTTCCCTGCCACAGTAAGCATGAGTGAGCTTCTAAAGCTCGGTGAGGGAGTATCAAATTTACGCGGTTCTCAGAGCCCGCTTTTGTACTTTTTCACCAACTTTACCGGCCCATAGCTCCATGGCCACTTGCCAGAATGGAATGAAATAAACTTACATAAACTTACAATGGAGAAGAAGACTCGTGCCATCATCCTAATGGAGCAGGGGTGGTCTGTGAGACGCGTGGCCATAGACCTGAAGGTTACAAGAAGGATCGTCTACAACCTAAAGAAGGCAGCCGCCAGCGTCCCATCCGGCACCATTCCAACACGGAAAAAGGGTTCCATTAGTTCCAGTGCAGTAATCGAGGGTTCAGCTAACACCTCACGCTTCAAGATCTTGCATGTTCGTGGGCTGGTCTTTCTTGGTGCTCCGAAACCCTTCTTTAGTTGGTGACACAAACAATTTTTCAAAGGACGGTGCGTTGATAATTGAATTTAAAAAAGATGAAGCAATGGAGCAAATGAAACCCCAGAAGAAGCCAACAGTTTTAGCCGCAATCCAACAATCACCGTTATCTAGAGCGATGGGCGTGTGCATGTATGGAGACACCCACATAAAACATCGACTATTTTGTGTGCGATCTATATCGCACACAAAATGAACGCGGACGTTGACCCACCACTCTGCGATTGCAAACCCCACTCCCAAGACTTTTTACAAGTATACACTTTTACACCACTTTCATCCTCTATTAGTGTTTTTCATCCCAGAACGACAATGGTCGTATTTACGGAGCTGGAAACATTCAAGATTGGTTCGTTATGAAAGAAGGAACATTTGAACGCGTGGACTGGCCTCTTCAATCTCCTGATTTGAACCCCATGAGAAAATGATGGTATGAACTTGAATGGAACCTGCATTGCTCATCGTTTCTTTCTGAAACATTAACTATTTTGTGGCAGAAGTTACTTCAATAATGGTCGAAACTAAAGCTGCAGAGGATGAAAATCTTGTGCAATCAATGTCTGATAAAATGAAAGATGACATTCGAGCTGAAGGCAGTTCAATTGTTTATAAACAAATTTCTGGACCACACAACTTTTCTGACAACGTAGTGTATTCACTAAAGTACTCATTTGCATTTCATGATTTAGTGTTGGTTGCATTTCGTTATGATTAACATTTCATGGAATAAAAACAGAATGCGTCCGACTTAAATCTACTATTTAGATAGAAATAAAAGTCTCCAACATTAAATACGAATTAACTAAAATTCCGAAAAATATGAATTGAATGAAAACAGTTTTGTTCTAGCAACACTTGACTCAGCCATTACTGAGCTACGGTTGGACTTCCGTACACTCCCTCTTGACTCACGGTGTTGGGACAATAATTGATCAGTATCCCAACTCACAGGCACGTCTGAGATCAGCCTGAACTACGACAAATCTGACAAAGTTCAACCAGCATTCCCTTACCTTCTGCTGGTTTGCTGACCTAAAAAGGAAGTTAAATGGCCATTAATGCTCAATTTACAAATATTCTCGATCGTATGAGATGGTTGAACATTCATTTCTGGTTGAACACCTTATTATAATATGTTCCTGTAATGCAAACAGTTCCTAAAAAAGTCGAGATTCTAATTCTGTGCATGTACTGTATTTGGTTCTCAGTACAGTTTGTTGGATTAGCACGAATTAGCCAAAGTAGAGAGCACTATTAGACTGAACCCAAATACTAGTTGTTGGAATGTACGAATTCATGCAAGCAGTGCAAGTACGATACATAAGAGTCAACTGGCATGTTTCCTTAGAAATTTATGACATTTACAGCTTTAGTTATGCCTGTGAGCGGAGGCACAATGACACAGGGAGGGTTGGTCAAATATTGGCCCAATATGGTGATAATGTTCAGAAAAATGAACTGATGAGACGCTGCTGGATACAGACAACTGCTGAGTGCGGCACCATCTGAGCACTGGGAAGACCGCTGTAGTCCCTGCAGTGTTGACTGATGTGCTCAGAAATGATGATTGATATTCCTAACTATGTTGAGTGATGTATAAAACAAGCGCTTAACGTTCTCATCAATGCCAACTGATGTTCCCAGCCAAACGCAGTTCAAATTTTCTCGCTTGATTGAAACTGCTAACTTATGGCTAACACTTTGCTCTAACTACGCATTCATTATAATTCTTTCGAAAATAAAATTATAACGAATGAGGTCATATTTCAGTTGCGTTATTTACCATCTATTCCGTAATGTTTGAGCAAATCATCATTAACACAACTAAAACCAAAAACACAAAAGATTTCCCGGACTTTGTTCGTGCCGGCGGCCAACAGCTGTGGGCTCGCGGCATACATCAAATTTGTGATGTAGAACTAGTACACCTGCTTGTGTATCTGCTGCTGTACCTGCTTGTGTATCTGCTAGTGTACCTGCTTGTGGATTTGCTGGTGAACCTCCTTGTGGATCTGCTAGTGTACCTGCTTGTGTATATGCTGGTGTACCTCCTTGTGTATCTGCTGGTTTACCTGCTTGTGTATATGCTGGTGTACCTGCTTGTGTATATGCTGGTGTACCTGCTTGTGTATATGCTGGTGTACCTGCTTGTGTATATGCTGGTGTACCTGCTTGTGTATCTGCCAATGTATCTGGTAATGCATCAGCTAGAGATCTGCTAGTATATCTTCTAGTGTCATGGTAGTGCACAAGCTGGTGTATTTTCGATAACACCTGCAAGAGGACCTGTTGCAACACTTGAACGCATGCGCTTATTTCTATGATAGAATGCATTTATTTTACGATGTAAATTTCTTTGATAATTTGTCATTTACCATATTTCCGATTTCATTCCTCCTTGAGATTTTACTGCTCATAAGTTGCAGCGTAAATACGTAAGGTTAGAGTTAGATAAATGCTATGTATTGATGTAAAAAACTGTGTCATGGGCAAGAAGGATCTAAGGGCTGTGATATAATTGGAAAACAGATTTGTTTGTGATTTTGGTATCTCTTTTGTTCATTGCACTCAATAAAAGGCATAGAAATGAAAAGTATGGCCTATTTCTAGAGTAGTTTGAAATAAAAATATTTCAAAAAGATATTTTTAGGAATATTCTGATGAAAAAGCCATTAATTGATAGAAGTTAGCAACAATACTACTTGCTGAGTTAGAACTGCATACAGGATTTGTTTATAAAATTGAAAGGCTTTGCAACTAAAAAATAACTCTTCTACTATTTTTCTTAGACAATCTCCTATTTATTCAAAGAGTATATAGAAACTACAGCTCTTATTGAGGCATGGACACTCACCGCCAAGGCGACGCAGCAGCCAATCACCAGCAACAGCAACTGTTGGCAGGAAATTATTGGGGTGTTATTGGCAAGCAACATGAATGTTTTGTGAAGTTTCATTACCAATTTGAACGATGTATTAATAAAACGCTAGAAAAAAAATCTGTGCTGAAGTTATATGTCGTTACGCACAAATGAAAAAATCCAATTTCAAGAAATCATATTAAAGTGAAGCATCGACCGGCGGCGAGTTATTAAGCTAAGCTTTATGAGTAGATGAATTTTTGAATAAATTAATATCGTCTTAAAGCACGTCAATAAAACTTAGAATCCCATCACAAATTATTAACAAATTATTTACTTCTATTTCCAATTACTAATCAATTGCCTAACTACGTACATGTAAGTGAGAACCACTAGTATTAATTTACTGTGGATTTTCAGAAACTCATTACAGCAATTTGAATATGTTGCATGCAATAAAATTTTTAATGGACCCGAACGCCCAAAGTTCTTTGTACGATTCCTTTCTAATGAAATCAAAGCAATAATTAAAATGTAACACAGGTGCTTAAAAGAATTCTAGGCTAAATTAAAAATTAATTCATGGCCCTATCCTGAAGTTAAAAAATCAAATCAGAAGTGGGAATTTTCCTTTCGATAAAGTTTATACAAGGAATATACTGCATCAAATTAGGTTTTAAAATTGTCTAAATACTATTGCTACATTAATAATACGCTCGGTGGCTGCCTCACTGATTGAAAAACTCCAAAATCCATTGAAAATAATTCAAACGCTTATTGGCAATAAACACTATATTTTAGAGACGAGTTGAGAAACGAAGCGTGTCATAATGCCGGAATTCGAGCGTCTGTTGATATTCCTGAGTTTGTGAGTCTGGCGTTTAGGTTCGCCAGCGCATGAAGCTGCGTTTACATTGACACTCGCATTGAAGCTCACATCCATGGGGCGCGGGCAAGTGCACGTAGCGAAAGAGTAGCGATCGTTTACATTGGTACAACGCTATGTAGGCAGTACAGGCGTCACGGTCACCGTCGGCCTGCAGATGGTGCGGTCCACAGATCATATACTAGAAGATCCCCAACTTATCACTAAGCGAGTTTGAGCTCCGTCCGCGATGACG
>JACJUY010007544.1:0-19297 GCA_014220935.1 Platorchestia sp. MABIK
GCTCACAGCCCAAGAACTTTATTGCGGAAGGCCTTTAAATCTGCCTTACAAAGTCCGCAAGGGACCTCAGCGTTCGAGCAACGGCTAGAATTTCGACAGTTTATTTCTTGAACCGTTTGTGGATGCTACCGTTTACGGCGGTATTTATGAAGGAACGATATTTACCCGTACGATACCGTTTCGAACGGTATTTAATGTCAACCCTCCAGCTTTTTTCGAACCATGCAATTTTTTACTCTTAAATCATCTCTTTATCGTGCTGTCAATTTATTTAGATGCTGTCTAACTGCAGGGCAGTTTTGTATATGACAAGTGTTCGCATATCACAGAAAAATTGTAATGCCATTTAGTCCTAAGAAATAATGTTTTTGCCCTTAATGGTAGATTTTTCAAAAATGTAATGAAAAACATAATTCATCAGATTAGAAATTATAACTATGTTTCATTTATTTACTCGACAAACGTTCGTATAAATATAGTTTGTTCACATTCAGTTATATTCGAATTTAGCAGACTCCGAGATGCGAAAACGGTCTCCGGCATCACTAAGCGGGTGCAATGGTCCTGTATCCGTAGAACGTTCGCTTGTAAGAAGGTCTTCGTCGATAAGACTGGAGGAGCCCTTCACTGTAGTTTATTTCTAACAAAGGTACGGAAAGCTGTTGAGTTTACTAAATTTATTTCACTTCTCATAGGTAAAGTTTACTCACATGAGAGTATTTTCACGTTTGATGTGGCTTAACTAAGTAGATTGCATCACGCTCTTAATCGATGTTGAAGGTTGACGATTCGTTCCCGGAACATATTGCTAATTTTAGGCCAATGAATGTAACCGGCGTCGGGTATGAAAGATTGTTTAGTGTCAGGTTACTCAAGTCTATGAAGACTTAGTTTTATAAAAATGCCATTTAAACCATCGATTTTGCTAGTATGGTCGTAATTCTCAACAGCGTTAGATTGCACCGTGTCAGAGTTCATCAATGAAAATACCCACGTGCATTACGTCATCTCGTATCTATGTTTCGTTCTTGAGGGTTTTGTACAAGACATGTCTAGCGCTTTACAAGATATCAAGGAATTATTTGCGAGTCTATTTAAAGTATAGTTACAGGTTAGCGCATTAGACATGAAGGCAAAAAGGAATTTTGGTTTTGAACCCCATGTCGGAATTCACTGTATTTTTGTGAACATTATCAAATGAAAGTGCTAAATTCGAACAATTTTTATGACTTGTTACCAAATTTATCAAACCATGTGATGAATTTTAGTCCACTAATTCTTAAATTATACTATACAAGGCAAGTTTGGTTAGAATGGGTCTTGTTAGTAAATAAGGCATTCAATGATAAGACCTAATATCAAATTGGACTCTCATTGGTGATGCATGTAATAAATACTGATTGGTGTCATTATTTTTAGATTGTAAAATAGAAGGGATAAAGGCTAGTAAAATTTTTGCACATGAGAATATTTTCAAGTTGGAATTCCTTTTCTAGTCCATGGTAGACTAGATACCTAGTGAATAGCTGTGCTGCAGGAGAATGAGGATGGGAATAAATTTTGCTCTCGTTATTTTTTGTAGTGTTGAGGATCGAATTTGTACTTGACCAGTATGTCAATTTTAAAATGCAGGTATTTTTTTTTATGATTTCAAGTTAATTTTTTAACAGATTACTGAATATTTAGCCAATATCCTATTTTTCTGGAATTTTCGCGAGCCTCGTGGAATATCGTGCGCACCCTCCTGGGGCTGCGGGCACCCCAGGTTGTGAACCCTTGCTCTATGTAGTTGTTTTGCTTAATTAAGAGAAAATATTAGTTCCTTTTTTCACTTTGATGATTACATAAATTGTATGCATTATTTCACATTTTATGTATTTTATCTTAATTGCTATCAGTTATATATGTAATATTTAAGCTCATACCATTAAATTTTCTCAATAATTTTAAAACTTAGATTTTTTGTGTTTACAATTAATTTTTTTGTTGGCCTCAAGAAAAGAAATATTGATTTTTCCAGATGCACCTGTGGCTAAGTAAGATGCTAAATGCTAAAATTCTTCACAGTTGGCAGTAGTCTTTCACTGTTATATATCAGGTTTTCCTTATTCATATTGCCTTCATTCAAAACTTTCTCTGAAATAAATATTGGTTAGGTTTCCTATATCATTTACCTTATGTTTTAAAATTTTAAGGTCATTCAGTATGCTAAATGATTTTATTGAGCATTTGTATTTGAGATGTTGCTCTCTTGAACTGTTCAGTAGAAGCTTTATCAAATCTTCCTGTGAAGTGTGTTTTGTTCATATTGCATGGCCCTATAGTATTGTTGTCCTATGATTTTGGGTCACTTTTACCCCACCAATGCAGCATGACCCGTTGTGGTCTTGCCTATTTTACGTATTGGAAATTGCAGATCTAGTTTCAATTTTTTGTATTAATAATTAATTTCCTTTTTAAATGCTCATATCAGGTTCTTATAAATCATTTATTAGATATTTAAAGTGAGCTGCCATCACATTTCATTCTTTGATTACCCAAAAATAACTTATTCACTCAATGAGTCATCTTGGCTAATTATTCCCTATGGTAGGTTTATTTATTGATATAATCGTTCTATGTTTGCTTCCTTCATGTCACGCTCATAAGGATGCTTAATGACCACATCTGGAATGCAACTTTCAGCAGTACACAAGTACGAGAATATTTTTATTGCTGGTACTGTTAGGATGGATACATTTGGTTACCATGTACATCTGGAAAAAAAATTTTAAAAGAAAATATTGAATCCCGTCATTTATAACAGGCTGCGTGCACTAGTGATGAAATAATGTATTAGCAAAAGCATCAATTGTATCAATGCAGGCACATTTCTAATGTAATCATTCATTTGTGTGGTTGATATTGTCTGTGAATATTTCACAATAAGCATCTCTCACAACTCAATATATGACTGATAGTGCACACAAGTGTATCAATAACCTGTTGAGAAATGCATTAGTTAACTTAAAGGTTGCTGGGATATTTTAGGATTTTTTAGGATTTCTAAAATAGTGTCAGTGTTGTAGATTATAAGGGGCCAGTTATTGTGACTATGTTTAGCTTGCATGTTTTGTTGTCAGGGTTGATGCGCCTCTCAGGGTTAGCATTTGAGGCATCTGCCTCTGTACTGGCTAGCTAACAAATTGAAGATGCTCTGTGAGGATCAAACTTGTAGTAATGAGTTTGTAAATTTCCTGTAATCCTGATTGGTTAATGAATCATACTCTTACAAATGTAAGTGTTTGAAAGGCTGTGGGAGAAAGCATTCTACTGGATGAGTTTGCACTGGCATTTCAATTTAGGATAAGTGCTGGAAAACCATTGTAATTTACAAATATCTGAATGAAGCAATCATTGATGAAGATGGAGAATTAATACCAGAAAAGCAAGGTGTGAAGAGGGAATCAATAAAGATAAGTAAAATGGCATAAGCTAGGTGTGAGAAAGCAATCATTACAAAAGATGATGAACAAAAATATTAGCAATGTATGAGAAAATCAGAATAGAAAGTTAATTTATAGTTGTTTGACTATTCATTGCTTCATTCGGATATATGTAAATTACAATGGTTTTCCAGCACTTATCCTAAATTGGAATGCCAGTGCAAACTCATCCAGTAGAATGCTTTCTCCCACAGCCTTTCAAACACTTGCATTTTTAAGAGTATGATTCATTAACCAATATAGGCCTGTAAAGTTCATTAAAAGTATCATCAGGGCTTTGGCTATTTAGCTCCTGGACTTGTTTATAATTCCAGGAATTGAGATGATAGTCACAAAAATGCTTTGGAGGACAACCTCCCCTCCAGGTGCGGTGCTCTCACCAGTATAAAGATGCACAAATCTCAGTCTATGTTTCATGAGTAAAATGAGCTGTATAAAAGTTGCTGTTCAAGTCAATTTGAAGCATCTGTTAGTGTCATGTATGATGTCAAAATCTGCTTGTAGACTGAATGAAATTTAGGTGGCTAATTAATGATCGTTTTTGCTGTGCATATTTCACTCTCTCTGGTTGATGCTGAAAAAAATACATTTGGCTAGTGTTTATTTATGCTGTATGCATTTCACTTTCTTTTAAACTCAATTGTTACAAACAAAAAGAGATAAAGGGCTTGGGAGTTTGTGTATGATCTTGCTTGTGCAATATAGATACCCACAAGTTTTCAATATCCCAAGTTGTAGTTTTTTTAGATTAGAGAATGCAATTGAAGCTTCCTTATTTAGCTTGTAGATTGTTCTTGTGAATGCTTAAATAATCAGAAAAAATTAAATGAATGTATGTTTAAAACTGAATTGAACTTGCTGGCATATATTATAATTTAGATTTGATTTGTAGTTTTTGTACTGTAGTGGATCATAAAACTTCAAGTTTCATTATAGTAGTTACAATACATACTGCTAGAATATAGCAATGATAAAAATCCTAACATTTTCCTGTTTTGTTGACAGTGCAAAGTTTGGTGGTGCACCATGTCACCAATGATATGAATGCTAACATTCTCCTGTTTAGTTGACAGTGCAAAGTTTGGTGGTGCACCATGTCACCAATGATATGAATGCTAACATTCTCCTGTTTTGTTGACAGTGCAAAGTTTGGTGGTGCACCATGTCACCAATGATATGAATGCTAACATTCTCCTGTTTTGTTGACAGTGCAAAGTTTGGTGGTGCACCATGTCACCAATTCGTGGCCGTCGCCCCCTGCACGACTCAGAAAGAGTCGCATCTGACAATTCCGACGATCCCTCATACAAAGAGTGAGTAGTTATCTTGCCTTCAAAACCTGATTCACATTATTACCTGTGAAAAATTGCAGACCTAATTTTACAGCAGTGAAGAAGAGGTGCTAATTCTTCATTTTTTGTCTTGTTTTTTTATAAACCTCCTTCCCAACTTGCTGTATTCATGCACAAGGGTTCTGTGTGGGAACACACCCTCCAAATAGATTCCCTTTTCCCTCAATATGACCCATTATGGAAAGTGTTATGAATTTTGGTGGTATTGATTTTAATTAAAGAACACACATTTTTTGCTCTTTACCACTTATGTAGTGTTGCTTATTTAATGTTTATGAGATCTTCATAACTGCACATTTTTTGTGGCCTAAGGAGCCATTTAGTACTTGACAGGCCAATGTTTGAAAGACATATTATGGTAGAAAAGACAAACTGTGTTGATGCTGTAGTTAAGGCAGTTCTCAATTTGTTGGATTTTGAGTCATTCATGAATAAAAATTGAGCATAGCCCTATTTTATTTTAAAAGAAGTCTGAATTCTGTCTGGAAGAGTTGAATAATTGAGATCCATTTTGCTTAAAAACTATTTTTATATGGAAAATGCAAACATATGTGTGACAAAGATTTGAACAAGACTAAGAAATTGAGTGTAATGGTTAGCATAAATGCAGTCAGCATTCGGGCTAAGAAGTTAATCTGGATGGTGCTCAGACAAGAAAAAAAATTGTAGGTGATGTTGTTCTATAAAAAGTGGCTGAGAAGGTATACTGTAGCAGTATCTATGGGAATTAGCACTCCCAGGGGGAAATATGACATCCCATGGTGAAGGTTAGGTTGGTCTTATTTTTGTTCAAATGAATTGAGTTTATTTTTGTCATGGACCATCTTTTCCTGGCTCAGTGCAACCCTGATTTCCCACACTAACTTTCTTCAACTTTTATCTTGTTTTATAAACTTCCTTCCCAACTTACTGTTCTTATGCACCTTCTACACAGATTCCTTTTTCTCAATTCCATACTAAATAGTGCCATTCCCTTTTTCTTTCTTTAGAATGCGGTTGTTGTGGCTTGGGAGGCCTAAAATATTCTAATGAAACTGTGGAAAAGGCTTCAAATAATTTGATCCAATAAAAATTCAAAAGTTATTTCAATAGTGTGAATTAATGAGATTGGTGGACCCAAGTGCTGCCAGTATATGCACTTGAAAAGGCAATACTTTGTCACCCATCAGAAATGTTCATATCAGGAATTGTTTCCAGTTATAGAGTTCCAGTCACAGTAACATCACTTTATGCACCCCTCAGGGAGATACAACTATTGTATCTGTGGGAATTAGCACTCCCAGGAGGAAAATATAAGGGCCCAAGCTGAGAGTTAGGTAGGCCTTCTTTTTTGTTGAAATAAAATGTTTTTATGTTAAGAATCATCTTTTTATTGGTTTACTGCTGTCCTGTTTTTCAGCACCTGCTACTTTCTTCTTCAACTTTGATTTTGTTTCATGAACTTCTTCTCAACTTACTCTTTCTATGCCCTCTCTGCATAGAATCCATGTTCCCTTAATTCCATACTAAATGGTGCCTTCCTCTCTTTGGATTGCATTTGTTGTGGATAGGGAGTCATAAATTTATGCACAGTGGAACCTCGATTAGTGAATGCCTGGGTCAGTGAACAATTTGATTAGTGGCCAAATATTGTGCTGAAAATTTGCACCAGTTGGTGAATAAAATTTTGGATTGTGAACAGCTGACGTCACCTCCATGCATCCCTGCATCTCAAGCTAAGCATCATTTGCGCTCGAGACAGTTATATCTTGAACTCAGTAGTCTTTATTGTGCTGTTTCCTTCGTTTTTAGTGATTTTAGTGCTTTATTTTAATAACAAAGCCCCCAATATAGATTGCCCTCCAAACAGTAATTCTACTCCTTCCACCCCACACCTCCATCCCCTCACGCCATCACATTGCAGTCAAAAAAAGTGAGTTTTCTTGCGTTTAATTGAATGTTTTCTACTGTATAAATGCTTTTTTCAATGTTTTTGTTTATTCAACTCATTATGGGCCGTATTATAACTGTTTTCATTAAAAAAACATACCAATATAACCAGTTACGTATTTTATTCAGTCAACGGGGCTGGGAACCAATTATTCCTATTTACTTTATTTCTCGTGGGGAAAATTTTTTCGGATGGAAAAAATTTTGGATTGGAACCAGCTATCTGGAATAGATTGTGTTCACTAACCGAGGTTCCACTGTATTTGAAATTACAACAGAAATCCTGAATATGCTGCATTTTAATTTAATGCAAGTTAATTAGTGCTATTTTTACCTTCAATTGGATGCTTGTGTGTGAAAGGGTGGCATATCTTACAATTAAATTCAGGCATCAATGTATTTCATTCATTATTTGATTCCCTTTGGTTGTTTATCCAAGATGCTTTTTTGTTGCCTTTTCTGCCTGCTGTAGCAAAAGAACTGGCTGAGACCTTGAAACGTTTCTTGAACTCAAGCCTTCCTTGCCTGTAATGTTATGTACTCATCACTTAGGGTCAAAGTTTGTTGGAAATCATCCAAGTTTTGTATTTTAAATTTAAGAATGTAAATGTATTCACAATTATTATATTTGAAAGAAATTTGAAATCAAGTCATGAAATGCTGATAAATAATGCTCCGTGTGCCTGATTTTTTGTTTTGTTTTCAGAAAACGGACCCGCAACAACCATGCCGTAAAAAAATCTCGTGAAAAGGCAAAAGAAAAAACTCGAGAAATGGAGAAGAAGGTCGAGGTATTGAAGAAAGAAAATGATACTCTCCAAACAAAAATAAACTATTTGCAAGAGGAACTGGACAAGCTAAAAAATACCTTCATCGCACATGCAGGTGGGTAACCAATTTAAGGGAAGTGAACTAATTTTCCAATGAATTCTTTGAAAAATGAATAAAAATACTTCCGGAGGGAAATAAGCTTTCGGGTATTCACAGCATGTTTATAACATCCAAATTAACAGTTGTAGCCCTAAAAATTTTGAAATTTACCCCTCCCCCTCCATGGAAAATTCTTTTAAATTTCAATTTCTCAGCCGATATTGTACATAGACAAATTTTTTTTGTTCGATTTATATTCAAAATATCTACGATAACTAGGAAAGGTTTTTTGTTTTTGCCAAAAAAATAAAAATTGACAACTATTTGAATAATAAAAACATTCATTTTTTTCTATGGACCGTGAAAAAATTTCTAATGAACTTTTCAAAAAAACTCTCCTTAGCATTTGTTGTACTCGCTTTGTTCTTCACGATGCAAAAAAATCTCAATAGCTTCAAAACTGCAGGAAAAATTGCCCGTCAAAGTCTATGACCCATATTTTGAGAAAATGTTGGTCAAAGTTATCAAACACCATAGTGCAGAGTACACATTGTTTCCTTTGTGATGTCATATTTTTTTCATCAGAATTTATTTACAAACTAATACACTACTAATAAGTCTAAAACACTTTAGATAAGTCTTTCATAGTTTTAATAAGTCACTACCACTAATAAGTCACTAATACCTGCTGCAAACTGCCGAGGGCTCCGAACGGTTTTTCCCTATGAAATATTCAAGAATTAAAAAGAAATACTTCCGTAGTGAAATGAGCTCTGAGGTATTCACAGCATGTTTATAACATTTGAATAAACATTTATGGCCCATAAAGTTTTACGAATTTACCCACACCCCCTTCCCCCACCCCCTCCCCCCACCCAGGGGCAAATTTCTTGATATTTCAATTTTTCATCCAATATTGTACATAGAGACGATTAGTTTGTTTTGTTTGATTCACAATGAACATATCTACAAATGCTCGAGACAGTTTTTTGATTTCACTTCAGAATTTTTTTTTTACAAAATTTCAAATTTTTAAACTCTCAACTATTTTTTTTTTTTTTGTAATAAAAAATTTCTAATCAACTTATCAAAAAACCACGTCGGGCATTTATAGTACCCACCTTGATCTCTACGATGCAAAAAAGATTTCCTCCATAGGTGAAAAACTGTAGCTGGAATTGCCCCTCAAAGTTGAAAATGCATCTTCGGCCAGAGCGAACAGCTGCATTTGATAATCTAGGCATTTCACAGGACGGACAAGCATAAAACCACTCACTAAGAAGGTCAGGAGACCACTAAACCTCTCTAATGAACGGACAGTTGTCTAAAAACAAAGAAAAAACTTTTTGACCCACCAACCAGAGCTAAGCAAACCCGCAGCTGGTCTCTCTGAGTGCAACTGCGGGGGAGGGGGCAATTTGGGGGTAATTGTGGGGGTTTGGGTTGCCAACACGGGGCAAATGACGTTTCTTTGTGAGAGAGGGAGGGTTTAGAAGCATTTTCCACCCATAATCTCATTTTGAGTTTTGGGCTACAAAAAAACGTTCGCTTTCCTAAAGGATCTACCCTAAATATAAAAAAAAAATAAAATTTTCTGTTAATTAACTCATGTTGTGGGTTTTTTTTCTGAACCTAATGTGCTTCACTGCTTGTTCAGAGTATTCGTTTGTCTGCTGTAGCTTGCAAAAGATCAGTCACTTGCATCATTATATGGCCAGATGAGTTTATCAGGCTCTCCTGAAAACTTGAACTTTGTTGACGTTTGAAATGATATTCCACCCACGGTTTTTTAGGTACAGGAATGGCAAGTATCTCAATCTTTAGGGTTTAAAAAGAGCTAAAATTTGGTGTATGATTTTTTTGAAAAAATATTTAGTGTGAAAATCATAACAGAAATATATCAAAATTTGAAAAATATATTATTGAAAAATATTCCAAAATTGAATAAATCAAAATATCAAAAAACCGACTCCA
Organism: Platorchestia sp. MABIK; assembly: GCA_014220935.1. NCBI lineage: Eukaryota > Metazoa > Arthropoda > Malacostraca > Amphipoda > Talitridae > Platorchestia > Platorchestia sp. MABIK. The sequence goes on from JACJUY010007544.1 coordinate 9,611, forward strand.
CCAAACTGTTGATAATACAATTAGCTATCAAAAAAACATGTTGCCGGTTCTGTAACTTCAAAATTGAAGGAGATGCAATTCCAAACTCCTTTTTTTCATTGTTTTTTTCGAAAGCAATTTTTCTAATAAAATTACAAAAAAACACGCGAAGCCAACAAAATTTTATTGCATCATTTCACACCGATGGTGGAAATTTCAGAAAAATCCTTCGGAAAATGACGGACTTTTGGTTTTTACCCAGACGGTCCCCTTCGGTCGTCGGAGCTCCCCTCCCTCCGCCCCCTTAACGATGACGCAGGTTCGAGCGTTCAGCAAGCGAGAATTAACCATGCAAATCACGATCAAAATGAATACATCCTGATACACACAGTGAACAAATTCTGAGTTTTGTTGACCAGCACACCACTCGGTGTAGTTTGTTAGGCTCATCTGGAAATCTGAAGTTGATGTATAAAATACATATATCTCCTGCAGTTAGAAATTTTTACCATAGGTGTAAAATCATACAACGAATTCTTTTGGACTCATGCTCTTTTTCCGTAATTCTATAAAAAAATTAATTTGAAAAAATGGGTATTTTTGAAAATGCATCTCTTCCTACAATTTTGAAGTTACACAACCGGCATTGTGTTTTCTAGATAGCTTAGTAAATTAAATAGAGAAATACCAATATGGGTTTTCGATAATTTGATTTGTTGAATTTTACAAATTTTTTCTTGAAATTCGTTTTTTTATCCTTTTCACATCGTGTATAATTCTCAACCTAAATCAAATTTCAAAAATCGAATATAGTACTTTTGTAGCATTTTTAAGCTCTATTGATTAATATATTTTGCATTTATGCACCTCTAAAACTGTAGGAGATATATGTATTTCAAACATCAACAACTTCAGGTTTCCTTCTAGAAGAGCCTAACAAACTTTAAACCGAGTGGTGTGCTGCTTAACGTAATTATGTTGAGCAGCACACCACTGCGGTTAGGGAGGCTTAAACTAACATCTAATCTAATCCAAGCACTGTTGAGAATGGTAAGACGCCTGGAGAACTATCAAAAACTCCCGCATGGATCGTAGCAAACGATTCAGTTTTTTTTCCAAGCTCAAACTCTACGTGTGCATTCATAAGGTACACGAAAATGTTTAGAAATGCCATCTTCAGGAATCTAATGCCATTCTTGCCTGTAGACTGGGAAATGCCAATACGTGCTTGATGCTTAAAGAATTCAGCTGTACTACTGCTACTGTTCCTGCTGTTGCGTGCCATCCAAGAACTTGCAGTATACCTTCCTTGAAAAGCAGAGGGCTTGCTCATTTTAATTCATTTAAAAAAACTCTCTTTTGTTATAGTGCAGAAACAATTTCAGCACTCAAGTGCGGTGCTGCTTCAGTTCTGTTGGTGCTTAGTGCAGTCTTCAGTTTGATATGAAAAACCTTTCCACAATCATTTAATAAACATGAATTACTTAACCTCCAATTGTTCACTTAAGAAATTATCCTACTTCTCAGTAGTTTTATGTTTGAATTTTTTTATTATTCTAAGAATGTTTTTTGTTTTTTCCTCACGTCTCCATTCTCTCTGGGATTTCATTTCTAGGTTGTATGCTTTCTTGGCATGCGATTTTCGTTCTTTCATTTATTGACCTTTAATACGAGTTTCATCCATTAAGCATTTTCATGACATGCTTTTTAAGTGCTGCAGTTATTCCACTGAGCTATTTCACATTCAAATCGAGCTCATTTTACTTTAGTTGCGCTTTTGCATAGCCTTTGGGTTTTTTGTGCTTTGATTAAAAGGTTGGGGTCAAATTGACCTCACAGCGTAAGTTTGTACGAAATAATTTTGTGCATCCACGGGTTAAGTGACGTGAAGCCAGTTCCAGTTGGTGTTCATGGAACATTTCGTCACATTGGTATAATTTTACAGACACAACACACGGCGTCGACATCAAGTGCGACGAGCTGGACTCCGTGCTGGACGACACACGGCCAGACCGTCTCTCGGAGACAGTGCAGCGGCTCATAGACAAGGTGGAGGGGGCGCCCAATAGAGTCCCTGCTGCCTGGTGATATTCGGCCACCCTCTCCTTCGTTGCTGTGTCTTAGCTACTCATGTGAGACTCTTTTGTTGGGTGGGTGCTGTGTGTGTATGGGTTCCTTGTTGGTCTGGTAGAAGTAAAATTCTAGTGCAGTTCTTTGCAATTGCTGCGAGACCTCTCTTATTTGGTGGGACCTCTCTTATTTGGTGGGACCTCTCTTATTTGGTGGGGCCTCTCTTATTTGGTGGGGCCTCTCTTATTTGGTGGGGCCTCTCTTATTTGGTGGGGCCTCTCTATTTGTGTTGCGTGGTAGACTTGTCAAAGTTGCGAGTGCTATATTTAGATATAACGAGTGTGTAATGTCAATGGTCTTGTATGCTGTATTTCTATTGCAGTTCTCCCTTGAACTTCACGAGTGTTGAGCATCAATGATCTTATATTGCTAGCTCATGCGTTTCATTAAACGGCCACTAACGTACCGTTGAGGCTACTATTCAGGGCTCTCCTGACTCATCGATTGTTTTAGCTGAGAGTTACGTAGCCTTGTGCTGCGGTGCGACGACGAGTGTCAAAAATTGATGAAAATGCCTGGGGTTTAGTCTATCGATCTGTTCATTTTAAACACCTCTCACGAGGGCAAATTGTCTTGGCTATTTTTTATCTAAAGACAATCTGTGCATTTTATAGTACAAAGGACCTATTCGTTCAACGGAGGATTGTTGATTTGACATTCTTCTAATGTATTTTTAACCTGAGGAAGCCTCCGTATGAACATGAATTTCCTGCTGTTCTCTGTTTTGTGACCGAGTACCAGCTCTGACTGGAGTTTGGTGCATGCTCTTGCTTTGTGCCTTGTTTAACCATATAGCCACCACCATCCTTTCTGAAGGACATTAGAGAATCGAATCGCTCTTATTTCTGAATGCTTTGTTAAAAGTTTCCTGTCTATTGGGCTTCATTCATGATAATTTAAGATAAATTACAGTAATATTTCGTTCAAGACCATAGAAATTTGGTTGTTATAGGGTTAAACGCGTCAATTTAGGCCAGTTCACCTCATCGGATGCTTTTAAAATTTAGGATAGGATTGCTCTCTTCATGAATATCACCAATGGCAAAACACTGCAGAAATCACTTCTCCATTTCTGCGCTTCTCTCTATTGATGTAATTTAGAGCTTGTTGCTCAGAATGCAGGGCCATATATTTGTGTTGTATTTTTTGTTCTTGGAGTCACTTCAGGTTTAAAGGATGCGTCTATTTGCCATATCTATGTAGATCTTGAAGTTATTGTTCTTACCATAATATAATTTAAATTTGGTGTTGAGCATTCGTAATGTTACGCAGCGAATGGTTTTAACTGTGCGGCAAGTATGTCCACTGACTTACTCTCTTTTATATTTGGTGCTGTTGTCAAGCTCACGTGAAACTTGGTACAACTTACAAATTGTACGTATTACCACTTGAAAAAAAAGCAGCACTCATTCACTAAAAAGCACCATTGAATTACCCGTTTGTGTGAATGTATATTTCATGTGTGGTCGCTCCTCTCAGTTTTCCGTGTGTACGCACGTGTACTTCGACTCACCATTTCCAGTGTGTGGGACGATTGTGTTGATAGCCCTAAAACGAAAGCAATTTCCCTGTGCTCCATCATCACTTCACTCTCCCATTTTGTTTTGGGTTTATGTATTGAAAATCTCATTGTAACTTAAAATTAAGCTAATTTTACTTTCATGTATTTGTTGTAGTCAAGAGGACAATTTCAGCTTATGGGCCACGCAAAATTTTGGTACGAATCGCTCAAGTTTAGTTTTTACGTTGAAGTTAACATGGAAGAAATTTTTTTCTGTGTTGTTTAAATTAGATTCAACCTTCAGCGATCAACCTTTGTTTTACCAGATGTACATGGAACGAAGTCACATTAAAAAATTTCTTTGGGTTTTGATGCTAATTAATTTGTAAATTTGTTTGTAATGACATTGAATCAAATTGCTGTGCTCAACTAACATGAGTAATGTGCTTTTATCTCATCGATGCCTGAGTTTTAATTTTTTTGTTTATTGTTTGCTGTCAAAAGTGAAACACTCACATCGCATGTTATTGTGAGGAACAATTTCTCTGCAGGAATTTTCTCGCGTGTCAATGTAAATTTGCTCTAATAGCCTTGCGCCATGAGTTGAGTTTTTTTAAATTTAGGTGTATATCTGCAAACGCCCATGGAGATGCTGACCGTTTTTTCTTTTTCATGTTGACATTTGAAATGAACGAACTGTTAATGAGTAGATGGCCCTTAAACAAAAGCAATTTTAATGTGTACTAAAGTCAATTGATACATCTATTTTGTATTCGGTTAATATGTTGAATTGATTACATAAGTTCTGCCACAATTTCAGAAGCCACTGTGTCCAAAACAAAAATTGCTGCACCTAAGTATTTTCATGGGCTGTGAAAACGAATATTGAGATTTATGCATTGACGATAGTTAAAATTATTTGAATACGAAAATGGATATTGCATCACTGTGACCGGGGGAATATGTGCAGTCTCGAGCTCGAGATTCGGTAGGTCTTCCTTTTGTTCGAATAGAAATGGTTTCTGTTTAAGTTTTCTATCTATCCCCAGTTATCTATTTTCGGACCATCCATTTTCGGTTTAGTGCGTTTTTTTTAGCGCCTGTAACTTTCAACTTCTATCTCGTTTCAAAGACATTTTTTCAATCTCCAGGTTTCTATGCACTGGGTGTGAGCTCTTGCATTGTGCGTAGATTCTTTGTTCCCTGTTCCCTTAATTCCATGCAACGCCTTCATCCTTCCTCTCTTGGGGATCTGTTTGGGTTTGGGAGGCTTAAACTAATTGATAATCCAATCTGTCAACGTGACGTGCAAGACACCATTGGGTCTCCCATGGTTTACAGGTTTCACGTGTAGTCAGGGCTTCTGGTTAGGCTTTCTTGATTAGTCCAGCATGAAATCACCTTATATTGACCAGTTTCTAAATAGCCAAGTGCAGGTGCGGAGTGAGAACAACTTCCGCTAGAGGCAATGGCGCTAACGGATGCAAATGTAATTATTTCATGTGGTTGAACAAGTGCTCATTTTAATGTTTATTGCCTCCATTGTTTTATACTTTTTATATATTTTTGTGTCCTTGATTTATTTGATAAGCGTTGTTACCTTCCAGGTTTTTAAAATGAAGGTGAACGTCTTTCGTAGGAATTTCAACTTTTTATCCTAGGTTGGGTTGAAAGTAAACACAGTTGCCGAGTTTAACTGGACATTTACCTCTCTAGTAACCGATCTATATAATTATAATGAATTGAACGGATGGAATAATCTTATTCTAATTTTTCGAATTTGGAAACGTTCCGTTTTGAATTAAGTAACCATTATTTAAATACTGAATTACCGAAGTTCGATATAAAAGCCATTAATTAAAAGCTGTGAGGAATTACTACACTTTTCTCTTCCATTTATACTCGTGAAAGTTATATAATTTGTACTCAATGCGAGAGTTACTTTTTGCATGAAATAATGCGTTTTGACAAGGTATTTCTATGTCCAGTTTTGTGAAACTGAGTCTGGATGCAGTGCTCTGATTGGATAGATGCTTTGTGATTCTTGATGTTTCGTTTTTGAATCATATGAAGACATTATTTTTAGTACCTCGATGGATTGCAAGATTACCCTCAGGAAGAAAAAACTTTGATCTGGGAATTAGCGCTCCTAGGGGAAATATGTGAGATCCCGAGCCATAGGTTAGGTAAGCCTTCCTTTTGTTGAAATAAAATGCTTTATTGTTATTTTTATAGACCATCTTTTTTTCGGTTCACTGTTGTCCTGTTTTCCAGTGTATTTTCTTCGACTTGCAGCTTGTTTCATGAACGTCTTTCTTAATTTACTGTTTCTGTGCACATTGTGCAAAGATTCCGCATTGCCTCAAGTCCATATTAAATGGTGCCTTCATCATTCCTCTCTTAGATCATTTTTGTTGTGTTACGGTAGCCTGAAACTAAATTATAATCAATCAATATCAACAACTTGGATTGCAGCGGAAAAGTTCTCAATAGCGATAAGGTTAAAAGAAGAAGAGTTCCATGGCGTCAGCGTGTCCAGGAATCACCATACGACATTTAGTTAATTCTACTCTGATTTTATAAGCCATTATTACGTACCATGCATTTTTTTACGTTTATGGCGATACTCCTATACTTTAATTTTATGGTTAAGTTCTTCTTCGCCGCCTCTTTTTAGTCAAGTGTATGCGTATGAATATTTGAAAATGTTCGTAAAACCGGGATTTCAATGGTTTTGAAGTGTGATTGGTATCATTGTTGTGCAGAAGACCAAGCGCATCGTTTATCTTGTCTATGGAAGTATAATCTCGTATGAACTTTTATTAGTGTCGGAAAAGTAGCGAGGACGAATTTTTCGGTTTTGTTTCATGAAAATTTTTTTTTACATCTAACTACTGCCTCTTAATTTAACGAGTTTTGTAATGTATTTGCAGCGCACACCAGTGGTTCCCTATATTTTTTTTTTATTTACCGCCCCCTTTTCGGGAATTTTTTTTAGCTACCACCCCCCTTGAGATCTTGCTGCCTACTAGTGGTTAATTATTTTAAAATTTAAAGCAAATTATCAAAAGATGAATTTACTATACTTGAAAATTTCTAGTAGGTATTCCCCAGGGGCTGTAGTGTCCACTGGGAATCACTGGCGTGCACCGACGTAAGGGTAAGACTAATTTGGGCAGACCCTCCATTTTTCACTGCGGTCTTCTTGCATCAATATGTTGTCAGAAGAAATAACTAAATTTAACATTCATAATCAATTTCTAGTGAAGTAGCTACCTTGAAAAAAATACCGGGTCGATAATGCACTAAAGTGATATCTTGATGTGCTCAAATTGAACCACGTTATTTTATAGCGCCTTCATGTGAGAGGTACAGTAATATTCATTAATTCTACATTTCAACGGATTTTCTACTTACGAGATTGTTGCTTAGTATTAATTGTTATTTAATTGCCTTGTGCATGGTTTTGTTTGTCTTGACGTTCAGGAAGGAAAGCATCTAATGCTCTTTACTGTTGAGATGTTACAAAATCCTGACAGATAAGAGGAAATACTTATTTTAGAATGATCCTTAAGTTGGAAACATTGGTTTTCTTGTATGCGCAATTACTTGTGGTGCCGACAAGAAACACTTGCTGAAGTTAATTTCCGGTTTTTCTGTGACTAATTTACTCGCGCCAATAGGTTAGTAGTTTCGAAAATGTGTACTTTTCAAAATTTGTATTATTGCTCTGAATTGTATTGGTGAATGGTGGTGGAGATACGGGCACAGTTTTGAAAAATTGTTTACTTTCGTTGTTGCGCTCATTTGTGCTTCTTAGCCAGCGCACCACGGTTACTAAGCTTGTTACATTGTACACTTTTTACCTCAAGATTGTTCCTGGTGAGTGTTGCAGGATTTTTTGAGCAGGTGTGATAATCGATTTATATTTGATAGGAAATTTGCCTGCTGCGAATGAGTTCTAGGGGAATCGTTTGGCACGTGCGTTTATGTTAGCAGAATAATTTGTCTTCGGTAGACGAAGTAATAAAGGTGCTAAGTTATAATTATTCGGAAGACGTTAATCTTGACGTTGCATTTTTACCTTCTATCAATTTCGGTGGCTACTACATATTCTGTGTCCATTTATGTGTCATTAATATTTTCATAGGCCCAAGAACGTCAATTTTTTTTATGATTACCTGTGCCGTTATGATCTTTAATTGTACTGCTCATCGTAACATTAATTTGAGTCGTAAAGTCATTTTATCTTTGTTGTATTTACGGTCTTAAATCTATAATTGTGCACCGATGACTGTTCTAAATGTACTAGCGTGCATAAATAAACTCGATAAATTTTTTTTCATTTCATAACTTGTAGTGAGAACCTCGCGCGATACCTATTTTCTATTTCGTTTTGACTAAATATGTTCGCGTGGAAAGGAATATCATAATTTTATTTTCCTGAAGTAAGAAATTGTTACGGTGAATCTTTGTAAAATACTTATGCAACAATTTAGGTTTCAGCAGATGTATAGTTATTAATTCAAATAATTACTTTGACAGTTATTTTAAAAAGTTATTGTTAAACAAGTTACATTCTACACCCTGATTTGATTTTGCTCAAAAATGAATCATCATTGCCATTGTCAACCGACAGGCTTGTTGAAATTTCCAAGTACCGTTGAATATCACTTTTCATGAGAGGTATTCACATTATTTTGCGATGAAGATTGGTACATTTAACGTGTGTAGCCATTGCTCTAAGTTAAGTTGAAGTGCTTGAGTTTAAAATCTTATTACTGAAGTAGTGGAACGTTAGTATAGAAATACAATCACGAGTGTGCGACACACATAATCTTATCACACATTATTGACTTTATGGATAAATCCTGGGGGCAAATGTTACGTATTTTTCATGAGAAAATACAATATCTAAAGCACCGAAAATACCAGAACGAGACAAAGACCTGACTTGATTAATGTGAACGTTTACGGTACAAGTTGGTAAATTTAATGGTAGTTGGACTAAATTACTTGTATGTGACCATTAACGTATTATTCACCATTTAATCAAAGTTATAACACGAGATGAGACCGGTTTCTAAATTTAGTTAACATTTCTTAATATTAAATATGCACATTTGTCCAATAAAACGTTCTTGATTCCTCACGCTTTACTTTTTCCCAAAAAACGACATGATGCTTTTCGAACCAACTGCTGATCGAGCAAGTGCTTTCGCCTTCGCCGACATTTGTGGGCTCACCTGAAAGTAAGAGAATTTGTTATTCTAAAATCACCATTGCTATACGAGAGATATACGTCTGCATTACAAAAGGGGCTGTAAATTTTTTAGCTACATGGCTAATTGACGCCAAACCGAACCCACCACCGCTGTTGCTTCCTACACTTGCTATTGTGAAACGCATGAAGCGTTTGTTCCCAGCCACCGTCATTTTTGACGTTGCCACGTTGTATTTATGACAGTTTTTACAAGTTCAGGTGTTAAGTTTTTACAGCTGCCTGGTTATTTCGTGTGAAGTAAACGGAACATAAAGTCTGAGAAAACGTATGTTACCACACTACACCCCCGCGCATAGAAACAGCAAGTTAGGCAAGTTTATGTATCAAAATTAGAGTTGAAGAACGACAGAGGTGCTGAAATAACTGACAGCAATGAACCAAAATAGACTAACGGGACAAAAATCGGTGCCGGTATAGCGGGACATTTACCGTCGGTTTCAATATCTACAAACCTTTTTACCTTATGTATTTCTTGTTCGGAATTTCTCTTTCAATAGTAATTGAGAAGTATCTACAATATGGTGTTGTATATAGTGCATTAGATTGATAATATATTTCCAAAAAATGTTCAAAAAATAACACCATGCTTGCAAGAACTTTTTACAAACTTATTTCCAGTGAGAACTCAGTTGCCTCTTATTTAAGAGGGCACAATCTTCTTGACAAAGTTGAAAATGTGCCTCCTTGTCATAAATGTGGAGCTATAATGCAGGAAATAGCAAGAAGAATCACAAAGGAGAAATGCAGCAATTTCTGAGATGTCGAAAAAAAAGGATGCAAACCATATCAGTCA
>JACJUY010007544.1:19329-29447 GCA_014220935.1 Platorchestia sp. MABIK
GTTTTTTTTTTTTTTTTTGCACTATACGGACTTGAATGAAAATGAATGTTTTATAAATAATTGAAGAAATGTTTGATTTATCCTTGATCAAATAATCTTCATCTTTAATAATTAATTTCAATTTACAAAAGATTTCATACTAAACCAGAAAATCCACGGTAGATATACCATACCAAAAAATCAACGGTAGATATCCTACTATACCGGCACCCAAAAATCTATTCCATTACAACAAAAATAAGGAGCTTATCAACGTTTTGGCCTGAGACCTCACATCGTCCCCTTCGGGAAGCGTATTCATATAAATACGATAGTTGTATCTCCTGGAGGGGAAAAGACGCTATGTTAGCGTTTCCCAGCAATATGAGGATAGCGCTGGCAAATTATACTAAAAACAGCATGGGCTCATGATAAACCTATAAAAATATGCCACTTTAGTTTACTTCCGTGAAAAAAATTGATTACTACCAATATAAAAAACCGAGCTCCAAAAACTCCTGAGGCAAATTTGTAATACATGGACTCTCAAACAAGAAGTACGTTTTTTAATACGATCGGATGTTTAACCCTATGGCATTTTTGCATTCTGTCCTACCGCTTCCTAAAGAAAGCAGAGTTTGCTTCAGATGCTCACTATTGAAGCATCCTTTAGCCTGATACCTTTGAATGAAGCCTTGAAAATTTATTTTCTTTCCTGCAAAGCGACCGTTTTTCAATAAAACTTTTGCTTTATAAGCAAAAGCTTTAAAAATCAGAAGAAGCTCTCGAATATCAATGCTTGCTAAAATCAAAATTACATTAATGGCATATGTGTATCTATATCAGTATTATTTCTATCCGTATGCATCATTATACCTGCTGCCTGCACTAAAAACAGAAAACAAGAAAAAATCAATTATTTCAACTGATTACAATGAGCCAGTTTATAAGCGCGCTGTAACTCTCCATTAATTAAATCAATCTATTTTGGAAATATCTGAAAATGAAACATTTCAAACGTACGTAGACAGAAAATGTGTACCCAAACAGGAAATAATTTTCTATATATATTTGCATACGGATTAATTTGATCGACATATCCTGAAACTATAACGGTAGTTAAGTAAGTGAATATTCACTAAAAATGCTTTCCAACCCCACAATGAAAGGACACCGAGATCAAACTAACGATCTCGTTCAAAGGAAACACGAAGATTGATTCACTACGAGGCATAAGAGCACAAATCCATCATAACCTTTCCCACAAAGGAACTAACGCTAGCACTCACTTTCTTGGCGGCAGCAGAACTCGTAGAATAATCCTCTGTGGGGCCTTCCAGCTTTGGCTTTTTCGGGTCTTTTTGTCCTTCGGGATCCTGCGAGGCTTTTTGCTTCGCCCGCAACTGCGCGGCAGGGTCCGCTATTTTCATGCTGGCTCTCAGGCGCTCGGACAGCGCCGCGGGCAGGTAGTCCGAGATGATGCCGTGGGCCAGCTGCTGGTACGCCTCTGCACGGCACCGTGAACATTAATACCTCGAGCTATGTGCGTGATTAAACTTCCAGCTAAATGCATGAACACCATAAACATTTACACTTCGACCTATGTGCGTGAATACCACACATCTTAACACTTCCATCTGAGAGCACGAGAAATTCGTTTTTGAACACTGAGTGCATCATTTGAAACTATGCTAATGAGAACTGTCGATTTTAAATTCGTGTTGTCTGATTTCAACTAACTTCTGTCGAAATCTACTTTAACACAACTCGTTTGTTTGGTTCATAAATGTTGACGAATGCGCAGGTGCCTCTCGAATTTTATGAAAACCTCTCTTCAATAATGTTCATAAAAAGTACACTGAGTATTCTAATAAACTAGCTTCATCAGATTTCATGGAAAGAAAACATGCTGACAGTAAGCGATCTCTCCACAAGAGCACGCATAACCAGCCTTCTAAAAAAAGCACCTGCATTGCAAAGCGTACACCTTTTTTGCAACATATTACACAGCTCAACTCGCATGGAAAACATGGAAAAGAGTTTGAATCATAGAAGCCCTCTAACTTTAAACATTCCGACCAATATATTCAGAGAAATAAAAACTGGTTAATTTGGAAAATGAAAACCACTCCTTTTAAGACATGCTCAAATTCACGTGTGCATTCACCCAAAAGTCAGCGGTTTGATTGTTCGTGGTACATCTCAAATTTGCTTGCTGTGTAAGGGAAGTATCAAATTTTGCAAAACTAAAGTCACCAAGCATTTTGATGTTTTAACTGACTAACAAAGACGAAACAAACATAAAGGGCCGCGTGAAGACTAACCAAGAAAAAGCACCAACGCGTGATACTAAGCAAAACAGAAGTCCAACACGCACCAACACGTGATACCAAGCAAAAAAGGAGTCCAACAAGCACAAACACGTAATACTAGGTAAAAAAGAAGTCCAACAAGCACCAACGCGTGATACTAAGCAAAAAAGAAGTCCAACAAACACGTAATACTAAGCAAAAAAGAAGTCCAACAAGCACCAACGCGTGATACTAAGCAAAACAGAAGACCAACAAGTGGTATTAAACAAAAAAAGATCAACAAAAGCCAAAACGAGACACATATCACAAAATTCAAATGTACCTTTATAATTATTATAATTATATACGTTTCACCACCGAAGACGCTACAGAGGAGCTTCATCAGTGTATTCGATATTCCCCAGTTCATCATTTTCATATACAGGGCGAATATTATTTCTGGTACCGTCGTGTGGCGGCATGTTTGCAATTTTGAGGTAATGTTTTACTATGACACACGTGATACTAAGCAAAAAAGACGACCAACACGTGATACTACGCAAACAGAAGACCAACAAGTGCGAACACGAGACACAAATCACAAGCAACACACGTAAGCACCTTTGGTATGCTGCTGGTCCATGGTGCGCACGAAGGTGAGGGCCTGCGCGGTGGTGGTGGGCAACTTCTTGGCCATCAGCAGCTCCGCCAGGGCGCGCGTCCGGGCCTCCAGCCACGACACCGCCTTGTCTTCGTTGTACTTCCATACGTTCAGCTCTGCCGGACCTGCGGCGTGTACTTAGTTAACCCTCTATGAACCACCGTCCTTCCTGAAGCACATTAGAAAAACCCCATTTATTTTCGTTCAGGTGAGCCTTTTCAGGCAGTAATGCATGTTAGTGAAGAGAAGAGACGTCATGCTTTGATAAATGAGTGTAGTGTGTCATAATATTTTGCTCACTCAACTGTCACGTGCTTCTTACTTTGGTGGAGCGTGAAATGCCTGTGGGTGATCATACACTTCGTATATTTGTGTTAATTTCTGTGCTAATAGCGAACATAGAGTGCAACAATAATTCATGCACGTACAAAAACCATTCAACATTCCTTTGAAAATACTTTTCAATCAAATAACTTGGTTTTGTAGAGTTGTAGAGGAAATTTTTTAATGTCCTTAATGTAGGACATTGGGTCGTTACGCCAAATTTTTTATGAAACAATGGATCTACCCAGATTCTATACTAACTCTCCTACATGCCGCATTGCAGATGTTATTGCTAAAGAAACAGATGCTGATGCGATGTTGAAGATGCTTCTATGACAATTGAACTAGCTGAGCCTATTATAAAGTTTATTTTTGAATTTATCATTACACAAATATATAACTATGTGTAATACGTCAGCAGAAAAAACACCGCATAGAATTGTACCTGAAAAAAAATTCACTCATAAATGACAATTGAGAGAGGCTCTAGACATGGCCCATTAGATTTCAGTTGATTTAGATACTGTTTTGTTTTATTTTGATGTTTTTTTTCTCAATAAGTATTTATGATACATACAATTTTCCTTCTCATTCGAAATTATACCAATTTATGAATATATATTCATTATTTTTAATTTTCGATGGGTAATATGTGCAGACCATACCAAAAACGTACGTATTTCAACTGTATTGGCCGTGCTTTTAGTTGAAAGAAGTGTTTTTGTAACACTGTTGAACTCCATTTGGCATGTCCTAACGACCCAATGTCCTTCATACAGGAAGTTAGAATAAAAATAAAACTAAGCAGAAATTTTGTTTTCCAGTCATTGAAATTACTTTAAGTGAGTATAAATTACTCATCAGAAGCAAAAAAGAAAAAATTTTAATGGCGGAAATTAATTTGGGTTATAGAGGGTTAATTTACTAGTGAACACGATCTGTTCAAAAAGACGGGATTTGAAATTTTTCTCAGAAAAATCCTGTAGATGTGGATGACAAACAAGTATATCCATCCTAACAGCACCTGCGATTAAAATATTCTTGCACTTGTGCACTGGTGAAACTCCTATCACAGATACGAGCACAAGGTACATAGAAACAGTACGTTGAGAAAGAAGTTTATGAAGCAAAATAGAAGTGGTAGAAGAAAGTAGTAGGTACTGTAAAACAGGACAGTAGTGAACTGAAAAAAGATGGTCCAAAACGGAAAAGCCTATTCTTTTCAACAAAAAGAAGGCCTGCCCAACTTTCTCTCATGACCTCACATATTCCTCTTGGGAACACTGATTCATATCGATACAATAGTTGTATTCCCACGAAGGGAGATATGGGTAGATACAGGAATGACTTTATACTTGGGTAAATTTTGGTTGGTCAAAAACTAAACAACAAAAGTAAGAAGAAACATCCTAGTCTCAATTTTTTTTAAATTTCATCTGAAGAACTCACCAGTGCTGCATGGCTTATAATCCGTGAAACTGTAAAAAAAAGAAAAGGGGATCCCCTCCCCTTTTCATTGATTTTCCCGAGAGGCAACAGGCCAATGAGGTCGAAAGACCCCTCAAACCCTAATAATAGGATCTATGAATGTAAGGGGGTGTGGAAGAAGAGCGACTGAGAATAAGAAAGAGGAGATTGGAAGAATGATGATGTCGGAAGATGGATGTGTTGGCCCTGAGTGAGACGAAGTTGAAAAGTGTAGTGGTGAGTTGATGTTTGGGAGTGTGTGGAAGAATATCTGGGGTGCGTGAGGGACATGCAAGAGAGGGTGTGACTATATTGCCGAGTGAAAGAATCCGAGAGAAAGTAGTTGAATTGGGTGAGGTGTGAGCAAGAATAATGTGGGTGCGAGTAAAATGGGGGGTTAGAGTCATGGGTGTTTGTGTAGCGCATATGGACCGGGATCGGAGAGGAGTGGGGAGGAGAGAGAGGAGTTTTGGGAGAAGTTGTCCGAGTGTGTTGCAGGAGTGGGGAATGGTTGTAGAGTTGTGGTGATGGGGGACCTGAATGCGAGAGTGGGTGATGAGGTGGTGGATGATGTCGTTGGCAGGAATGGAGAAGCTGGGGTGAATGAGAGTGGTGAATATTTAGTGGAATTGTGTGTAGAGAGTGAGTTAGTGATTGGGAATAGTATATCTGAGAAAAAGAGTATAAACAAGTATACATATGTGAGGGTGAATGGAGGTGTGATAGCGGAGAGAGCATTGATGGATTATATTTTGATTAGCAGGAGAGTGATTGGTCGTTTGCTTGACGTACATGTATTCCGTGGTGAGATGAATGGGATATCGGATCATTACTTGGTAGAGGGAAAGTTGAGAGTAAGGGGAGTGTAAGGAGGTGTAAAACAGAGGAGTGGAAGGGAGGTTTTATACGTAAAAAAGTTGCATGAAGCTGAACGTGAGCATGAGTATCAGGAGAAGATGAAAGTAGAGTATGGGAGGGTGAAGGTAAGTGAGGTTGGTGGAGTGGAAGGGGAATGGAAGTTACTTAGAGATGCGGTGGAAAAATGTGCAAGGGAAGTGTGTGGGGTAGGGAAGGTTGGAGGGAGGATTAGAAAGGGGAGTAAATGGTGGAACAGAGATGTAGGAGCGGCTGTGAGAAGAAAGCGGAGGGGCGTTCGAAAGGTGGCTGCAAAGGGGCAGCCAGCAAAACTTTACAGAGTACAAGGAGAGGAAGAAGGAAGTACAAAGAATGATAAGGGGAGCAAAGGAGGCGGCGGATGAGGAGTGGGGAAGGAAGTTAGGAGGGGACTTCACGGAGAGAAGGAAGGTTTTCTGGAAGGAAGTGAAGAGAATTAGGAAAGGACAGGTGGAGAATGAGGCAAGAGTGAAGGATGCAAATGGTAGGCTGCTAGTGGAGGGTTATGATGTGAGGAAGAGATGGGCGGAGTATTCTGAGGAACTGCTGAACGTGAAGGATGATAGAGTTGCGAGAGTGGTAGCTGTTGGAAGTGATGTTGAGAAGTGAATAGCAGTCGAATAAGAAGTGAAGAAGTGAAAGGTGCGTTGAATATGATGAAAAATGGGAAAGCTCCAGGTATGGATGGCTGCACGGTTGAATGTCTAAAGAAAGGAGGAAATGCGATTGTAGAATGGTTGACACGTTTGTTTAATGTGGGTTTTGAGGCTAGTAAAGTGCCTGTAGATTGGAGTAGCGCGTGTGTAGTTCCGTTGTACAAGGGGAAAGGTGACAGGTATGAGTGCAGTAATTCTAGAGGTAGAAGTCTACTGAGAGTCGTTGGGAAGCTGTATGGAAGAGTTTTAATTGGAAGAGTGAGAGTGATGACGGATGATGTGCTTGCTGAAGAACAATATGGTTTTTGAAGTGGTAGAGGTTGTGTGGATCAAATGTTTGCTGTGAGGCAGGTGAATGAGAAATACTTGGCAAAAGAAAACGATGTATATTGGGCATTTGTGGATTTGGAGAAAGCGTATGACAGGGTGGACCGTGAGGCATTATGGCAGGTTGTAGGCTCGTATGAAGTGGGTGGGAGACTGTTGAATGCGATCAAGAGTTTCTATACTGATAGCAGAGCATGTGTGAGAGTAGGGAATGAGGTGAGTGATTGGTTCCCAGTTGACAGGTGTAAGACAGGGATGTGTGATGTCGCCTTGGTTGTTTAATTGGTTTATGGAAGGTGTTGTGAGAGAAGTGAATGCCAGAGTGTTGGGAAAAGGTGCGCAGTTGGTGGGACAAAATGGTATGTATTAGGAAGTGTGTCAGCTGTTGTTTGCAGATGATACAGCGCTTGTGGCTGAGCCAGAGGAAAAACTGAGGAGACTGGTTGCAGAGTTTAGTAGAGTGTGCGAAAGGCGTAAATTGAGGGTAAATATAAATAAAAGTAAGGCGATGAGATGTTCAAGAAGTGGAGTGTTTGGAACATTTGATGTGAGGATGAATGGTGAAGTGTTAGAGGAGGTAGAGCATTTTAGGTACCTCGGGTCAGATGTGGCTGTGAAGGACAGTATGGAAGTAAAAGTGAGGCATCGAGTGAGGGAAGGCTGCAAGATATTGGGTGCAATGAGGAAAGTTTTTGAGTGCAGGAGTTTGAGTGTGAGTGTTAAGAGGGGACTGTTTGAAAGCTTAATCGTGCCAATTTTGCTGTATGGAGCAAAGTCTTGGGGTTTGAGAGCAGCTGGAGAAGGAAGCTGGATGTGTTTGAGGAGCATGTATGGAGTAACAAGAGATAGGATCTGCAATGAGTTGGGTAGGGGGCAGACGGGTGTTGTCAAAATGAGCAGGCGGATGGATGAAAGTGTGCTTGGATGGTTTGGGCATGTTGAAAGAATGAATTTTTTTACTTGGATGAATGAATGAGCGGCTGGTGAAAAAAATTTATATGTCGAAAGTGAGTGGTATTAGAATGCAAGGTAGGCCACGGATGAGTTGAATGAATGGGATGAAACGTGCTTTGTATGAGGGGTCTGACTGTGGACGTTGCGAGAGGGATGACTGCGGACAGAAGTGAGTGGAAGCAGTGCATAAGGAGGTAATTTTACTTTTTGACGCTGTCACTGGGCGCCTGCCCGCGTGTGATGGGGTGACCTGTCTTGTGCGGGGGGAGGGGCTGCACTCAATGAAGCGGTTGGGGTAAACCAGCTGTGGCTGTTGGGCCTGACTGTGGAAGATGGTTGTGCTGGGCTGCTACTGATCCGGGCAGTTTTGGTGTGGCCAGGTGTGACCCTCCCGTAGGGAGGAGAAGCCTGGTATATGTATGTATTTATTTTGGGGGTTTAGATTAGATATCTTGTGGATATCACGCATACCAGATTGTGGGTACCTCGCGTATCAAATTCAGATAACTCTAGGTTCTCAAGAATTGTTTTGATGGTCAGGCTGTCATGATTGACGGTCAGTATTCATCCTTCAAATCAAATCAAAAAAAGCTGTTTCTTAAGAAGTGGACAATAAACAAATAAACACACCAAGGTAAGGGAAATTATTAAACTTATTAGGAAAGATTCTAGGAAATTTATTAGAACATTTGAGACCAAACTGACCCTACACACCTGCCAAGCACTGCAACACCGTCAAGAGATGGAGACACGTGCAACTATGCTAGCAATGAATTGGATTTTGATGAAAATGAACAAAGCAGAATCAAGAAATTCTTGTGTTTTTCACTATTCACATGCCATTGCTGAGAGAAGGCAAGTAGTAGAGCAGATCATTCTCACGCCAGAGCTTTAATGGTTTATTACAAATTTGCTGTTCCATTCAATTTTATCATGATCCTATTCAGTTAATTCAATTTGAATTAAATTCACTTAATTCTGTTTTAATTTCATCATAACCCCATTGAGTCAGTTTTATTTCAATTTCATCATTACCCCATTGAGTTAGTTCTATTTTAATTTCATCATTACCCCATTTAGTTAGTTCTATTTTAATTTCATCACAATCCCATTCAGTTATTTCTATTTCAATTCCACCATAATCTCATTCAGCAAGTTATATTTTAAATCCATTTAATCAATTCGAACATAAATCCCACTCAGTTAATTATACTATAATCCCATTCAATGAGTTCCACCGCAAATCCAGACACATTTTGAGCTGAACCTGCCTTCAAAAATGCACTTCTTGAGAGAAATTTATTATTGAACTAGCGTACACGGCCAGTCAAAAATGAGGAGATTCAATATTTTCCTTTTTATAAATCCTCCAGATGCGGATGACCAACAAATATATCCATCCCAATAGTACCCGCGATTAGAATATTCTTGTACTTGTGCACTGGTGAAACTCGTATAACAGACACGGTCATTGAGCGTCCTTCAAATCAAAGAAGCTGTTTCTTAAGAAGCGGACACCAAACAAATAATCACACCAAGGGTACTATTAGGTAAGAAGACTCAAGGAAATTTATAAGAACTCATGAGACTAGACCGACCCTATACACATGCTAAGGACCTGTTGTATTTTATTATTGGATTAGGGAAATTTATAAAAACCTCTGAGACCAGACCGACCCCCGGCCCCTGCTTTGGATCTGCTACATCTGCCCCCTGCACCTGCTAAGCACCTGTTGCATCTGCTACACACTGCAGGCTGGAGCAGCTGCACGAGGCCAGCTGAGATGCAGCTGGGTACTCGGCATCGTCCAGCAGCTGGTCCAGGGGCACCTTGCGCTCTGACTGTACCGACGAGTGCAGGTGATTGGTGCAATCAACATAATGGTGGTCTGATTGGAACACTCAACATAATGGTGGTCTGATTGGTACACTCAACATAATGGTGGTCTGATTGGTACACTCAACATAATGGTAGTCTGATTGGTACACTCAACGTAATGGTGGTCTGATTGGTGCAATCAACATAACAGTTGCCTCATTGGTACACTGGCGGGACATCTATGTTCAGAATGGCTTTTGTTTTCAGAAATTGAAGACGAGTCTCTTCACTCCAAAGCTAGGATTCTAATTTCAAATCTTTATAAAATGTAATGTTTTTCCTTCTTAATTCTATTCGTTGTTCAATTTAACATTATTAACATCGTTTTAATGATGTTAACATTATCTAATCTTACGCAGATTACATTAGATGTCATTTCAAGCCTCTCTAACCGGAACAAAGGTGTTCCAAAGACAGGAAGGCACCATTTTGTAGAGTTTAGGGAATGCAGAAACTGTGCACGAGAAGCATAGAAACACTAAGCTGAGAAAGAAGTTCATGAAACAACATAAAATGAAGAAGTAGTAGGTTCTGAAAAACAGGACAGCAGTGAACAAAAAATGACCTGCAATGAAACAAAACTTAACTCCATGTTAACAAAAGAAGGCCTATCTGACCTTTAGCTTAGGACCTCACATAATCCTTCTAGGAATGCTAATTCCCATAGATACACTAGTTGTATCTCC
>JACJUY010007544.1:32435-43207 GCA_014220935.1 Platorchestia sp. MABIK
GGATGGGATCAGTTAGGATGGGATCAGTTAGGATGGGATCAGTTAGGATGGGATCAGTTAGGGTGGGATCAGTTAGGATGGGATCAGTTAGGATGGGATCAGTTAGGATGGGATCAGTTAGGATGGGATCAGTTAGGATGGGATCAGTTAGGATAGGATAGTTTAGGATAGGTTAGCATAGGTAGGTAATGTTCATGAAATTTTTATGCGTTCTTGGTTTTTTATGTTTAACATTATCAGGATAGCTTTGGTTAGGATTGGATAGGTTCGTGTATGTTAGGTTAGCATGGGTTAAGTTAGAATTTCTTAGGTCATGTTGACAGAATTTTTTCATGGGTCTACCTAGCTCATTGATGATATTGTCCGTGGAATTTCCACGGGCCTTGCTTGTACAAAAATATTAGGGTAAAAATTTTCAGGACCCACCATGCATTACACTAAACGCAAATGAACAGCAGCTGAAAAATACTTTGACATCCATTTACAACATTGTTGTACACAAAGGATAACCACAGCAATACTCTCACTAAAAAATTTTGAATCAAGATGTTCTGGGGAACAATTTATGGAAAAGTACAGTGCAAAAATAGATGAAAGAATTCAGAAAAATTTACGGAAAAAATTCTGGACATATACGTTGAGCGCGGGGGGGGTTAAACTTAAGTTCAATAGCCAACTCAAATTACAATTATTTTTACAGATCAACTTCTGAAAAACAAACATTAAATAGATGGTGCCTTTATTTAGTTTTCATCAAGTATTTTTGAAAATTGAGTCAATGGCTGCTGGTTGGTCAGGAGCATATAAAAATTACCTCAATGACCACCGGTGGGTCACGTCACATGTTAAGGAAGAAGTAAAGAACACTAACCAAGCATTACCTGTGACCCTCATCAAAGGCATTTATTTCTGCAACATTCTTCTTGCCTCCAGCATCTTCGGATAGGAGGAAGAGGGCAGGGGACTCTGTGCGAGGGTGTCGCAGCAGCACGGCTTGAGCTTCATTACTCTTCATGAGCTCATCTGAAAAGTAAAACAGAAGTTTACCGCTCCCTATGATGTTTTCTCAGAGAGAAGAAGGGCCACTTAGTACAGACTAGAGAACACATGAAAACTATGAGCTAGGAGTGTTTCAACACAGGATATCCTGCACATTGAAACAGTGAGTGAGAAAGGAAGAAGGAAAATAAAAAAAAGGGCAGAGAATGTATGAAACTAAAAGAAACAAAGTGGATGCAAAAGATGGTAGTTTCAAAGGCCTATCTATAGCTGAAGTAACTAATATTAATCCCCCATTGGGACTCCATCCCTATAGCATAGGATAGATAAACCTAACTAACCTAAACTCCCATTCTAATGCTCCTTGAGGTGTGAACTTATCTGAGCAACAATTAAAACAATTCAACAGCATCAATTACATCAGCTGGAATAAGGGTACTGAACTTATCCTCATGCATGCAACACGTTTTCAATAGAATCTGCACTTGATCACACTATAAATTGTTGTAAAACTCCAAAACCACATAAAATGAGTTCTCAAGCAAGGAAAAAGGAATTCATGTACAAGACATGTTCTTACACCCTATGTATGCAAATAATTAAACTGAAAGAAGTTTATGGAACAAGATAAAAACTGAAGAAGGATATACTGAAAAGTACAGCAGTAAAGCATAAGATGGTCTATAATAAAACAGAAAACTTTTAACAAAATTATGGCTAGGGAAAAACCTAACCCTTAGCTCAGGACCTTGCATTTTCTTTGGGAGTGCTAATTTTACAGATGCATTAGTCGTATTCTTCTGAGAAAGTAAAAATCATGTTCATATTTTTTACCCAACTGAAAAAATAAAAAATTGTAAATAATACCAATCTTGTTACAATTACAAATTCAATAAGATTTCAATGCACAAAACAGTGTAACCTAGCAATACTTGGATTCCATAACAAGATTATTGCATCACCAAATTGAGATGAACTTTCATTCAAACAGCTTAAAGTTAGTTATATTTCAATAAAGTTCATGTTACTAATGACAGTGATATCTCTTTCATTTGAAATTTTAAATATTGCTGATGTCTATGGACTTACATACATTCAGTCTTATCATAATGTTTGAGTGTCACAGGTTTCTCTTAATAATCATGATTGGGTTGCAGATTTTCAGAGTCCATCACCTGACAAGGCACATACTGCCAAGGTTTCTCCTGTTACAGGACTTGAAAGTTTTGATGAGTTTTTGACAATATTTTATAACCAAACATAGTTATGGCAAAAAAATGGAAGGTAAATCAAGATAACACAGATTAGTTCTGAATTCAACAAGAATTGCAGGTACTGCCAAGGTTGCTCCTATTACGAGAAATGAAAGTTTCACTGAGTTTCTGAAAATATAACAAAGCATAGTTCATAGCAGAAACAGGGAAGGTGATTCTAGACAATATAAGTTTGACTTCAACAAAAAATCTGAAAGAAAGGTGATTCTAGGCAACATAAGTTATTTTGACTTCAAAATATATATAAAAACAATGGGATTGGCATTCCACTTTCCACCTGCCTTGATGTAGACCTGGTGCATAAATTAATTTCTTGGTGCCAGGGCCCTATCTAACTAATTGTTGAGCATGCTTTCTGAAGGAAGAACATGCACACCAACACATTAGACAAGAGATTGAATCACAAGTTGTGCATTACAGTAAATTTCCAGACTACAGCAGATGTGACTGAAAAGTTTGACATTATTTCAGAATAGATCATAAAGTAGCAGATATAAAGTAACATAACAAATAGCCAGATGCACTTCTTACAGCTCAAGATAGAAAACATCAGCAAAATACTGATTTGTAGCCATGTAATTAATGTCAGGTTCCTAACAATAAAATAGGCTTAGGCTGCCTGTAAAATACAGCATTACGACAAATTATTGCACATAACCAAGTTTATTACTTAAAACACAACTTACTCCGCTGAAAATTAAGGCAAAGAATTTTTTGTAGATAATTTAGGCACCACATTTGAACAACAAAACAGGTAAAATGAGGTTGACCTTTGGAAAATCACCCAAATACCACCACACAATTCTTATGGATGCACTGCAAAAATTATTAAACAGTATTTAAACACTCCAAAAATTCAAGGAAATTGGAGCACATTGAAGCCTCAAAAATCACCAGCTCTCATAGCTGCCGACCCATTAATACGTCCCCACAGATTAGGCCATACATGTACCAGTAGATAGATTGCTCATTCATGTTCCAGCATAAATGAAATTTCATTTGTTTTGCAACCTTTTTAACGAATAACTATTGGTATCCAAGGTGTGAAGTGTTATTGTACAATTGTGTATTGCAGATTTCTTTGGAAGGATAAAATTTATTTGAACATTAATGTCAGTTTCCTTATGCTGCACCATACAACCTAACCAAAACTACTATTAACATTCGTAAAAATGCATTGAACGTGTTAACTCATCTCCAGTAGCTAATGTAGTCCTCATTTAATTGTATGTATGTATAAACTGACTAGTACATAATGTAAAATTTACTTACAGCAACGGAGGCAGCAACTTTACCAATTGTATGCTATGCACATGTGATAGGTGAACTGGAATAAATGAAGTGCCAATAAAATTTAGTCCAGAAATGAGGTTTGACATATGATGCCCTGTATAGTGCCTTCCACTGATGGACTAGCACTTGACTTGAATATTTATTGAAAGTAACTCTTCTTCCCCATTTTACACTCAAAGACATCAGAGGATTGTAATTTATCAAACATATGTGGCTCCACACTGCACTAAGGAGCAAAGCACTTAATACTCCAACTAGAGCATTAACATCTACTGATGCTGGAGTCCTTATCCTTGTTTCATGGGAATTTCAAATGGTTTGTTGCTGCATTACACCAGCTGAAATTTGATGTAACTTTGAAAAACCAAATAAAATTATTATTATTCAGTATTACAGAAGCAAAATCACTTTTTCCCTTCAAGGAATTGCTTGCATAAGTTTTCAAGAGAGAAAACAACAGTAACATCATTTCCCAAAATACATGAATTAGTTATAAAATTATTTCAAATCATATCTCCTTGCTTTATATATGTTTGTTATACATGAGCAGCACAGCTTATCTTGGTATACCAATAGCCATCAGCATGTCATTTAAGTTGAGGAGGCAGGGAAAGAAGCATAACACCTTTTAGTATACAGATGAGTAGCTGGAAATGAGAGAAAACTTTTTCTTGCAATTTTATAAAGTTCACTTGAGTAAATTTACTTATAAATTAGCACAACAACCTTTAGCACTATATATTTTTCCTGAAACTTAACACTCATATTTAGTTTCATACAAGTGTGTCAACATTGTTTCTCACCGTAGGATGTACAGTAATTTAGTCTTTCTCTGATTGAAAAATTGGATTATGAAGTGTACTAAATTAATGTTGTGATAGAAATTTTAGTCAAATAAATTTTTCCTCATACAGACACTGGAAGCAAAGTCACTTTGATTGAATTTTTAGAATTGCAGAACCTGTTACTGCATATAAAACTATTCAATGAAGCTAAAAACTTCACCGTTTTCCAAAAATGAAAATGGATGAACACAATATTTTGAATCAATTTCATCAATTCAGGCAATGCCAATTAGGAGGAAGCTCTTGCAACTTCATTGGTAAAAAATACTTACTAGGAAAGAAAAACACTTTCTGTGAGGTTTGGATGGTAGGCAGCTTGGGTGCAACAGGTTCTGCAGCAGCCTTCGACCTGCTGCTTCTCTTGCGAGGGCTCATGATGATTTTTCCAATTTATCTGCAAAGTATGATAAAAATATGTAAGCAAAAAGGTGAGACATGATAATTGCTGATTTTTGTAAAATGTTTTGTTAGTTAAATCATCCTCAAATAAAAACAAAATTTAAATGAATAATGTGGTAGGTTAATGTTATGGAGAAACTACTAATCAATTTTTGAAATTTTGTTAGTTGAATCATGGTAATTTGGTAATTACAGCAAAATGAACAACTTTTCTTCTATGTACTCTTTGGGGCAAATGAGTTTTAAACGAGTTATAGCGGTAGGTTATTTACCGCAATTGTAGTCTTTGAAGTGGAAAGAAATGGTTCTGAGGAGGAGACTATGATGGACTCCCATCCAACATGCTTGAATGATTGTTAGGTTGCGTTAAGTAACGTTACCTAAGCAAATGAATTTTAACAATTGAACTAACCTGCGCTTAAAATTTG
Source organism: Platorchestia sp. MABIK (assembly GCA_014220935.1). NCBI lineage: Eukaryota > Metazoa > Arthropoda > Malacostraca > Amphipoda > Talitridae > Platorchestia > Platorchestia sp. MABIK. Next base: position 37,674 of record JACJUY010007544.1, read on the forward strand.
TGAATCGATTACTGTTCTCTCCTCAACGTGCATTTGATGTTTATTCAAGCGCATTCCAGCCATCAAAGACAAAAATTTGCCAATATTGATTTTAGGCCTTTCAGGGAAATTAAAAATTCCATTCCAAAGAATCCCTAAAGGAACACATTTAAAAACGTTTAACACAAATAACATTCTGCTCGCTGATGCGTTATTTTTGAGTTATAACAATAATTAGGTTCAGATAGGAATAACATTATATGGTTGGTTGCTTAGTCGCCGCATAGTTGGGTGACGCCCACTTCTTGGCGTGAAACTAACAGCCTCGGTTTGGGTTAGTTAAGGTAAGCTATTTTAGGTTGATTCATGTATTTTTGGTTAGTTTATTTAACTAACCTAACATAACCTATCCTAACCTCATCCATCGTTACGTAACTTACGTTAATACCGTATTACAGCATATTTACGTGTCCGTTCCTTCACTTTTATATACGACGTTCTTATAACCTCAAAGTTGAATAACTTGAAAATAACGCATCAGCAAGCAGAATGTCATTTGTGTAAAACGTTTTTAAATGTGTTCTTTTAGTTATTCTTTGGAACGGAAGTTTTAATTTCCGTGAAAGGCTTAAATTCAATATTTACCCAAAAATTAACATACCGCTATAACTCGTCAAATACTCATTTGCCCCAAAAAGTGCATAGAAGAAAAGATGGTTATTTTAATATAATTACCATAATTCAACCAACAATGTTTTGAAAATTGATTGGTAGTTTCTTCTTATCATTTACCATATGGTTATACTGTCTAAGTATATCATTCACTGAAACACCAACATAACTATTTTCTTTTCCTGTAATAAATTAAACTGCCAATTTACGTGGCACTTCCATCTTAAAAATTATCTAAAAACAATTATGTACTAATACTGCATTTCAAGTGCAAACTTTTCCAAGCGTATATTTTCATGTTCTTTATAAAAACTAATGAAGAAAGCAAAGGCTTTTTTGATAGTTGCCATCCATGCATTTTTTGAGAATTAGATAAATTTGTTTTTTCAAAAACAAAGATACCAACCTAAATAATTCTTCTTTTATCAAAAAGAATTATGCAAAACATTAGACATTTGAATTACACTACAAAATCACAACAAAATTAGATCTTTAGTTTACTATCAAAGTCATCAATGATCTAGCAGCTTCAACCTGTACTTTGAAAAAAAGAGTGCAGTGGATAGTCAATGATGGCTAAATGAAGTCACAACCTTCCAAAAATGGGTCAATATTGATTTTAGACCTTTCACGGAAATTAATAATTCCGTTCCAAAGAATCACTAAAGGAACACATTTAAAAACGTTTTACACGAATGACATTCTGCTTGCTGATGCGTTATTTTGGTCAATATTGATTTTAGGCCTTTCACGGAAATTAAACATTCTGTTCCGAACAATCACTAAAGAAACACATTTAAAAAGGTTTTACAAGAATGACATTCTGCTCGCTGATGCGTTATTTTCGAGATGTATCAATAATTATGTTCAGATAGGAATAACATTATATGGTCGGTTGCTTAGTCGCCGCATCGTTGGGTCACGCCCACATTCTTGGCGGGACACGCCCACTTTTTGCGCGGGAAAAAAATTGCGTCGGTTAGGGTAAGTTAAGATAAGCTATTTTAGGTTTATTTATGTTATTTTAGGTAAGTTTATTTAACTAACCGAACATAACCTACCCAACCTCACCCATCGATACGTCAATACCGTATTACTGCATATTTACTTGTCAGTTCCTTCACTTTTATATACGATGTTCCTATAACTTCAAAGTTGAATAATTCGAAAATTAAGCATCAGCGAGCAGAATGTCATTTATGTAAAACGTTTTTAAATGGGTTCCTTAAGTGATTGTTCGGAATGGAATTATTAATTTCCGTGAAAGGCCTAAAATCAATATTGACCGTTATTTTAGAGTTATTCAACTTTGAAGTTATATGAATGTCGTATATAAAAGTGACGGAACGGACACGTAAATATGCTATAATACGGTATTAACGTAACAATGGGTGAGGTTAGGGTAGGTTATGGTTGGTTAGTTAAATAAACTAAACTAAAATAACATAAATCAACCTAAAATAGCTTACCTTAACTTACCCAAACCGACGCTGTTATTTTTGCGCCCAGAAGTGGGCGTGTCCCACCAAAAAAGTGGGCGTCACCCAACAATGCGGCGACTAAGCAACCGACCATACAATGCTATTCCTATCTGAACGTAGTTATTGTTATATCTCAAAAATAACGCATCAGCGAGCAGAATGTCAATCATGCGAAATGTTTTTAAATGTGTTCCTTTAGTGATTCTTTGGAATGGAATCATTAATTTCCGTGAAAGGCCTAAAATCAATATTGACCCAAAAATGTTAACAGTGTGTTTGTAGATTTACATATTGATATATTAAAATAATAACAATCAAATCAATGAGATCAATTACAAATTTCAGTGCTGTAAAAACTAAACTTAAGGATATTTTGGCCCAAATGTCACCATGACACACGTAGAGGCTAGGCAAGTGTTAAGTCTTGAATACCAGTATTCTGAGAATTATATTTTAAAACCTCACATTGAATACTATCACAAAATACTCGACTTAAAAAGAGTGTAGCTCACAGGCATTAGGTTATAAGTTGATTATTTCCTTTACACGTTCCTGCATTCATCAAAAAAATTGAATTACACCAGAAGTACCAGCCTGTGCACTGATGCTAACTTTACTACATCCATCCTTTACTCACTGGCTTTATCGTTATGATCTGTTTAGGCTACCTTCCTGGCAACAGTTGCAGAACTACTTTCACGAAAATTGCGAGTAAAACAGGCGGTGGTAAATATTAAGCTCACTGCTCTCAACTTCGTCTATTAACGAAACTTTTAAGAGTAAGGCACATAATTATACTTTGAAATCACTGTTTTTACTATATAAATATATTTTTACTATTTATGAATAGCTTTTTGCATTTTACCGAAAAGATTAAATTTAGACGGCCACAATGCTCCAGCGGCGTTTGCTTATACCGCGCTTGCTGTTCCCCCTACGAATGGTAAATTTTACCCTAATTGTAGAACAATTGAGCATTTTGTGTTGGAATGTAGTATGTATGAACATGAGAGAGAGAGTTTCATGAATGTGGTGTTTGAGCAGTATGGAAAGAATGAGTGGTATGCCAGATGTGCTGAAGATGATTGTGGTATGCGCTGTTTTGTTGGATTTGATCAGGAGTGTAATTTGAGTATCATTGAAGCTATGAAAGTTTTTCTTGTACGTGCCTGAAGTAAAACACAGTGACTGAAATCAGCCAGTCCTGTAGAGTGGGCTGTAATGACCCACCATGCACGGAGATGGTGTCTTGACGTACTGGTTATCCCAGTGATGCCGTCTTATGGCAGTTTTTGACAAGGATTGGTAGATCTTATTGGACAATAAACAGGCTGATACAGGCTGATACTGGTACACAGGCGCTGATTTTTTTGTGAGTATTGAGGAGGGAATTGTAGGCTGTTACAAAGGCCCCAACACTGTCGGTCCTCAGTTTCAAGTTCAAATTCAAGATTCATGCAGGAATTGCAACATTTTGTCGCAAATCCATCCATTGCTCGTTGCTGAAGTCCTAGGCAAGAGAGCCAACACCATGCTCAATAAAGGACAAGGGCTTAATTTAAATACACTAAGCCTAAAAAGAGCAATTACGCTGATAATTAATGACAAAGCGGAACAATGGCGGGGGTGCTTCACTTCCTCGGCGACTTATATTGTCGCAAATCCAGCCTTGCTCCTTACTAAAGTCCCGTGCAAGACAGCCCATATCTTGCATAATTAGGGACTAGGTCTTCATTCATATCAAAACTGGCTAAAAAGTAAGAAACGCTAACTATTTATGACAAGCGGGGCAATGGTGGGAGTGCTTCACTTTCCTGGCGACCTTAATAACTTTGAACATACATAAAATGTTCGTTTGTCTTTACGAGCGAATCCGAAGCCTCAGTTGCGGATCCGAGCGAAGTTGAGGAGGGTGCCTTCGCGGGTTGCTTTCTCAGATGAAAATAATACTTGGTCCGGGGCGCATGTCTACTATGTGCTCTGACCTATACCGGCCCCGCTTCAGGGAAACTTAATCCTTGACAGCCGGCTTTTTGTGAAAAAATGTTCACCGGAACATAATCTTCGAAGAATATGCAAGGTGAGCATTCTCTTTAGCTATTGTCCTACTTGTCATGAATTATTGTTATTTCAGCGTGTACTGACCCCGTTCAGGGTGTCAGCTAAAGACTATGTTTCCTGTGCCAGTTAGTTCTGGAAGTTTTCGCCGCTGAAGCGGGTTGGCGAGACATAGTTCTTTTTTCGAAGATTATGTTCGAGTTCGAAAAAGTTCTTTTTTCGAAGATTAGGCTCGAGTTCGAAAAAGTTCTTTTTTCGAAGATTATTCTGTAATTCGAAGTAATTCTTTTTTCGAGGATTTTGCTCTTCGTTTTCGAGAGATAAACAACTCTCACTCTTTCGAAAATAATTAATTACTTCCTAAATTCGAAGTTAAATCTTCCTTTTTATCTTCTCTTGAAGTTAAAAACATTGCTTCCTTAAGTGTAACTTTTTAAAAGAACAAAATGTTATTGAATTGAAGGCTGCGGAAAGCAGTCTTGCCTACAAACGGCAATTCAGCCGGCTTTTATAGCGACGTCCTGTGGACGCTAGAGCTTGGCTGGAGTTCGACAGATAAAATCCTGGTTTCTGTTTCTTTTTTCTTAGAATATTTTCTTTTCCATTTCAATAATTTATAACTTTATATCATAAAAAAAATATTATACTACTTAAAATATTTTCTAAAAAAAATTTGTAAACTCTTAAGCTGCCGCTGAGCTGTCCGGAGTCCGGGGCCGGTAAATCTCATCTCATTAGTTTAAGGTCTATTAAGTTGAGTGTAACCTATACTGTATTTTTATTTAAGGTGCTTTTTGTCGTTGCTAAACCTTGTGTTTATAGGTTTTAGCCTTTGTTTACCTTGTCTAAACCTTTTTTCTTTGGTTCACTCAACTATAAAATGTGTGTACAAGTGTAAGTTTAAAAAGAATATTTAAAGTAAAAATTAGCCTTTTGTGTAAAATGTAACTGTGTGAAAAATTTCTAATGTTGTGAATTTAAAAAATATCTGGTGGGGTATTGTAATATAGCGGGAAGTGTAAGTTCTAGTTAGACATACCAAAAGTTGGCAACGTTCGTGAGAGCAACAATCGCAGCCAGTCTCTTATTGGTCGCAGTTCCAACAACAGTACATGTTGGCTGCGAGTGTGTATATAAATTACCTAATGTGGCTACGTATCTAACCTTCTAATTTCTAACTAATATACTTAACTCTACTCTACTCTGTCCTATATATTCCCACCTATCTCCGCTCTACTCTTGCTGGCCACATGTCTGGTAATTGAGCATTATAGTGTAAGGTATCTAAGAGGTGAGTGGATTATTTACCTTATGTGATGTGTCATTGCATTTGTCTATTGATGT
>JACJUY010007545.1:0-43207 GCA_014220935.1 Platorchestia sp. MABIK
ACGTTTCCAGCAAGAAAATTTGTTCTGTCGCATAAATGCAACAACCATTGCAGCTGAAATAGTGCATTGTTTTCAGTTTCAATATGTGTGTGTGACTAAAAGTGAAGTGTTTGCTAGTGTGTGTTATTATTTTCATTGCAGCTCGTTTACATTCTATTTTAATTTTTTTCAAGTGTCTCAATGCCGATGTTGATCACCTTACAACATTTTCAAATCTTCTTCAAGAAGAAATAATTAATTACATAATGCTACAAATGGATACTATTTCAGATTTTAAAATTGTATAAACATAATTATAAAATTCTTTATTTCATGTGGCTACTTAGAAACTGGGGAGCGGGACGAAAATAAAAATTAAACATAATGATATTGTGAAATTCAATATGACTCTGAAAGAACCAAATAACATTCAAGGAATAACTTTAAAAATGAGCAGAAATTTTTACTATTAAAAAATGTTGACATGACCTAAAGACAAGGAAGCCATATCAATTTTGATAACATAACCTGAAAACTAGAAACCTTATGTACCAGACCATAGCTTCAGGTTTTGGCAAGGACTACTCATTGGCAATGAATCATAACCTAAAGACTAGAAATATTTATGATCACAACATAACTGTAAGTTTCTGCAAAGACTAGTCCTTATCAATCAATTCATCATTAAGAGCGTACAGAGCTACCACTCCTCATGCGAGAACAATGTATTGCATCAGCTGAAATGTTCTACAAGTAACTTGCAACACATTTACTACTATTTTCTACTTCCTATGTGTTAATTGAAGGGGAAATGAACGAAACAGAAATATATGGAACGAATTTGCAATGCTTCCAATTACTAATTTTTGCTTTTTAACTGGAATATATGCATTATTACTCCAGTGCAATGAAATTTCTTTCTCGTATGGATCATATATATATATAGGTATGCAAACCCACAATGCCTAGATAACAATGACGGTATTAGGTGATAGGTATAAATACGCTGTTTCTAACTTAAAACAAAATAATCAACAAAAACATTACGCATTTTTTCCATTTTCGGCAAAGTATTCTAACTCTGTATTGTTTTCTTTGGGTTTTAGACAATTATAAATAATTTTTAGCCAAAATTAGAATCGAAGACACCAAGAATAGCGACTCCAACCTCAACTCCATCACATCTGAATGAACGACTCCGACTCCGACTCCACCACATTCGGAAAAGCGACTCCGACTCCGACTCCACCACACTTCAGAGACGCGACTCCGACTCCGACTCCACCCTAAAACATGCGACTCCGGCGACTCCGACTCCGCAACCCTGCTTTCAACAAACTCCTCATACCGCAAGTTCCTGGGCTTGTATTTCACTGTAAATGTGCACTAAAAAGTGTTCTCAACAATGCGTCGTCACTGAAATTATGTTTTCTTTTATAATAATTGTAGTTACATATATCATCAAATGTAGATTAAGCATCATTAGGAATACATTTCACTCAATCATTTGTTTTCGACTAGTGACATGGGTATTACAATTCCCATGCGTGTGTATCATATAAGTGTATTTCCTTTAAGATAGTTTAAAAACCAATGATGTACCATCTTTTTTGGAAAAACTCTTTTTATACTTTTATTTTTTTGTGTCACTGCTGTGTGGCCGAGGCGCATCCCCACTGTCATTTCGGTAACAGTCTCAAGCTGTTTAACTGAACTGATATGTTGATAGTGATCCATCATAGATAAAAATCCCATGCGTGTACTTACATGTACAAAGTCGATTAGGGAACAATCTGCGCGAGCTAGTCGAGTGGACAGTGACTGTGAAAATGCAACCTCCCATGCAGGGGCAGATAACTGTACACTGACTGTTAAAAGATTTATAAAAAAGGGGCTCTAACACGTTTTTCGGTGCTGGATACGTCCTTGTACTACTCACGTAAAAAAATTAAAGTTGTTGAAGTAGAAGTTAAGAAATTAGAAATTAAAGTAACTTAAAAAGCTAACAAACCACTTTTCTACAATTGAAAATGACGACCTACTTGGATATGTTGTTTTTCTTTCATGTAAGAGATTCATTTGCACGCCAAGTCACCTTTGTCACTCGACTTTAAATCACAATTTCGTAATATTTTCAATAACTCAACTCGTTGACTCCGTATTGGTATATATGCGTACCGCTAGGTAAATTATTCGTTAACGTATCAGTATAAATGGATAGCTTTCAATTGTTCCATTACCTTTATTTAAAATGAATGATAGCGTACAAGTTAAAATATTATAGTGCAACTACGTTTTCACCTCGCTACCAGATAGTGAAGATTGCGGTTACCAGATAGATTCAATGACGAACTTCATTTCAAATGATTTTATGGTAATTTTTCTGCTCGAGTGCGGTTGAAGTCAGCGAGAAAGTAAATCAAGAAAAAGTTCCATCAACTTGATTCTCTCCTTCTATCATAGATACAGCAGCAGAAAAAAATAATTTACGCACCTACTTTTGGAAAACCATGACAAGCAATTAGACTCATCAAAAGATTGTCTATGTACGTTAACCTCATATTTGTAGTGCTTCGTTTAAAGCTGAAATTGTTTTCCTCAGAAGTTATTCAAGTTTTAGTTCGTAAGAATTTATTGAAATGAGCAAACCTATCTGATTTTCGAAGATGTCTAATTTTTGGCGCCCAGTTACCCGGTAGCAAGTGCTAACGTCATTAAATATTATATTACCGAGTTCAGGACTCCAAAGCCACAACAAAGGCGATCTCAACAAAGCGTAGAAAAAGGATTATTAACTATAGACTTGAAAAGCTTATGAACGCAGGACACCCTGCGCATGGAAATAGCAAATTATGAAAAATCATAGAATCGCTATAGCGAAGGAGTAAAACTGAAAGAAGCAAAATGCGCATGAAAGATAGAAGTCCCCAAAATCTATCTGTAAATATACGAGGTAACCCAATAGTAGTACAAGAAGGTGACCAGCGCTTCAGGTTCAAAACCCATATCGCACCGGAGGTCTTAGCGTACACGATAACGATTAATTAAATAACATAAATATAGCAGTACTCATAAAGAACTGTACTACTAGAAATGGACTTACAAAAACTTACGACATTATAATTTCGAAGTTCTCAGTGTACAGAGGTACTAGAATTTGTTCACAAGAGACGAGTCAGAGAGATAGCAAATAAGTCGCTCATGATCAAAAGGCCCACGGATAGGTTCTCCCAACATTTTAGACAAAACAAAGTCAGAGCCCTGTAAGCCGGGGTAACAACGGGAACGAGCATGGAAAAATGAGGGCACTCCGCCAAGACATGCTGCACCGACAGCGGCACCAAGCAGCGATCGCAAAGAGCGACGCTCCAATAAATGGCCATGGGTGAGGCGGGTGTGACCAATCCTCAATCAACATAGGACTTCTAAGCGGCGGTTCCGGCATGATGAAGAAGGCCAGGCTCGAAAACTGTTTTTAATCTTGCGCAACTTGTTGTCTTGATTGTTTTCCCACTCTCGCTGTCAAAGTTGGGTTAATGCGGCTTCAATTATAGGGTAGTAATCTCGGGTGGGTACTCTGGTATTTGTTGGGTCAGCAGCAGAGGTTGCAGCACTTCGCGCTAACTCGTCTGTCTGATCGTTGCCACGCACATCAACACTGCCAGGTACCCAGCATAGAGTTACAAGTTTTGGGGAGCCTGCAAGTCGCAAAAGGCTCAACGTTATTTCAGAAATTCTCGGGTGTGTCGAGTTGTAGGACCTCAGTGACAGGAGAGCAGCTCTGGAATCGGAGAACACCACGTAAGAACCCGAAGTAGGCCGCTTCTCAATCATACGGAGTGCGGGACGAATGGCGATCAGCTCCGCAGAGTAAATTGACGTTTCAGGCAGCAGTTTATCACTTCGTCATCCGAAACTGCAGCACAGCCCACTGCGTCATTCGTCTTAGAACCATCAGTGTAGATATGAAAAGCTCCTTCGTGGTCAGTGTGAAGTTGATCTTGGAAAATGTGTTGCAGTATGGTTTTTGTCATCATCCCTTTCTTTGGGTATTGCGGTCCTGCACAGGTTTGTATTGAAATTTGCCAGGTTGGCTCTTCCAGAGTGAGGGGAAGCTCAACTTTGAACGAGGGCAACTGCGCCATCTCCGCCGGTACCTCGTGGTCAGTAGAGGAGGGGATATAATATGGAAACAACTCCCGACCCCACACTCCTCCCATCACGCTATTCCACGTGGCCGTGAAAGGTAGTTGTCTGAGTCGTACAACATAATGTACAGTAAGCTGTGCTCGACGAAGCTGCAAGGCTGGTTCACCGCAATCCACCAACAAGTAGTAGTAGTATTAGCATTGATTTGCTAGCGCTTCAGTAGTTCGTACTATATCGCGCCGTAGGTCTCAATTCAAAGAAAAATCAAGCTTCACATCATTTCAACAAAAGCACACTACATGGTCGTTGTTCAACGCTCGTCACGATTATCATTATGGATAACACAGTAACAGCCATCACAAAAAACAAAAAAACGCTTTATTGCCACTCACACTATTGTCATCTTTTAAGAGCCCCAGTTGATCTTCGAAAAGATCATCTACTGGGCCACGCATATTCCGCAAGCACAGGACAGCCAAAACTCCGTAGGGGATTTCAGCTGCCCACCCATTTATGGCCGGGCGCCTTACCCACGCAGAAACCCCCCCGAGGCATCCACGCAGCTGCCCGGCCATATTGCAGTTTAATCATCCACATCTCAGACGTGAAGAAGTACCTTGCTTAGACTGTTCTCCTTCTGGTTAAATTTCAGATATCAATTTGCACTTCTCTAGAAACATTTTAAGTGCTGTTACACTGAAAGCTGAGCGCTCATTTTCCCTGAGCATTCCGGTCATTACATCCTCATCAGGACTTCGCAGTCTCGGGAAGCATACATTCCTGGCAGCAGCATATCGAGAGCACTCAACAAGAAAGTGTTTGACAGTCAAAGGAACGCGGCACCGCTCACATCGTGGCTGCGGCAGCCGCTCCATCAAGTGTCCGTGCGTCAATCGTGTATGGCCAATACGAAGGCGGCAGAGTATCACTTCCATCCGGCGTGGACGACAACTAGACGATATCCACTCACGCACGGTGGGTTTAATACTTCTCAACTTATTATTTATTGTTCTGTCCCACTCCTGTTGCCACACACTTCTCAATGCAGCCTTTATCCGAGGGTAGTAGTCTCGGAACGGGACCATCAAGTTCAGCGTTTCCCCAGTTGTCTCCGCAGCTTGCTTAGCCTCCCGATCAGCTCTCTCATTGCCCGATACTCCCACATGTCCGGGCACCCAGCAAAACATGACACTCCTACGTCTACTCGCAAAGTTTATTAACATTACGAGAATCTCAGCAATGAGCGGGTGTGTACTATTATACATTTGCGCGGCATCGATAACGCTTTTTGAGTCAACAAAAACAGTAAAAGAGCCACATGGGTACTCCTCAATCAATTTCAGCGCCTCCAACACACCGTACAGTTCCGCTGTGAAAATCGACGACTCTGGAAGCAGTTTCCTCGCACTAACCCTTTCTCCAGAAACGGCAGCACATCCCACAGCGTCTCCCGTTTTTGATCCATCAGTGTAGAACTTCACGGAGTTTGAGTGCTTGCCAAGTACATGGTCCATGAAAATTTCCTTCAGGATGTAGTCTGGCATGGATTCCTTCTTGGGCATCCGGCATCCAATGCAAAAACTTTCTATAGGGACGCGCCACGTCGCAGAGTTGTCTAAGATTACTGGGAGTATTCGCATGGGTCTCAATTGCATTGCGGCCGTAATCGCAGGGTAATCCACAGATGAGGGTATGAAATAAGGAAAAGGCAGGTGTCGTCCAAGGGGCGCGAGCACACCAGCCCATGCAGGAGACAAAGGGACTTGTTCCAGCCTGGCTAGGTATTGCAAGGTTAGTTGCACACGTCGGAGCCACAGGGGAGGCTCTCCGCTCTCCACACACAGGCTGGATGAAGGTGAGGATCGAAAAGCACCAGTGCTCAGCCTGATAGCCGCATGGTGTACTGGGTTCAGCGTAGCCAGTGAGGATTCTTTGGCATATTGATATACTATACAGCCATAGTCTATCTTGCTCCTGATGAGGGTTCGGTACAGTCGCAACAGCGTCACTCGATCTGCTCCCCACGTTACTCCAGATATACATTTTAGAAAGTTCATCCTCCGGGCACACTCAACCTTGAGGGCTGCCAAGTGAGGTTTCCAGGTGAGCTTGTCATCCACGGTCATCCCCAAAAACTTAACACTGCGCGCAAAAACCACCTGTCCTTCCCTCAGCACCACTCGAGGAGGATCACAGCGGCCGCGGCCCTGGAAATGGAGGCCTACAGTCTTCTCAGTAGAAAAAGTAAAACCGTGCTCAACAGCTCAGTTGTTCACACTGTTGGTGGCTTTCTGCATTCTGCGAGTCACCGCAGGCAAAAATGCAGATGAGGAGTACAGCATAAAATCGTCCAAATACAGAGAGGCCAAAATGCCAGGTGGAAGGACTGAAGTAATTCCATTCAAGGCAACATTAAATAGCGTGCAACTCATGACACTACTTTGAGGCAGGCCTTCACGCTGGAGCTGCAGTGAGGAGAGCGTACCACCCACTCTAACACGGAAAGTTCTCTCACCAAGAAACTCCTGGATAAACAAGGCCATATTACCACCAATAAGCTCATCCCCGGTGACGTCCGAAAGGCCTCTCATAATCCCCAAAATAATGAAAGAGCAGGAAAAAGAAAGAAATTCGTCCTCCTTTAAACACTCCCAAGTCTATCCTGAAATATATTAGTAAAAATTCGGGGTGACCCCTGTAAATGACAAAATATCGATATTTGTTTCACCCAGACGTATTTCAGAGAAAGTTCACATCAGTCATCAATCAGCTCGTAGATGTTTGAACTCTATACACTAAAATTAACCACAAAAATGAAAGGACATTATTTCAAAAAATCACAGAAATATGGCGCAATTTGGATTAAAAGACGCGAGAAATTAGAGTTGCACAGCGCATGTCATAAGATGAACATACGTCGCAAAATCTATAGCACGTCCCGTTTCACGCCAAGTTTATTTGCTAAATTAGCAAAAAACTGGACGTTTTCTCATAATATCTCCACATGGCTAAGTTTTCTTTTAAGAGACCACAAAATTAATGGAAAGTAGTTTAAATGCAGGAAAATGAAACAAAAAATACATTAAAATCACTTTTTGAAACCAACTCATTTCCTAGTACATAACGCTATATTTTGAATGCTCGCATGCACTACAATTGTAGAACCGTAGGTAAATTGTGTTCATTTTTTTGGCAAAACGCAGCATTTCTTTTAATTCGTGATAATATGACAAAAAAGGAAAACCATTCGAAACACGAAAATCACAGTTGTACAAAATAAACGAATACTGGAAGTGTATGAGGGAAAATAATGAATAAACTTCCAATCGATCGATTCTTGGCCCATGATTTGTTAAGCGTGAGAAAGAAATAATACACACATCAGTAATGGGTGCTCTCACTATATTTGAAAGCTTACCCGTATCCTAAATACATGAAAAGCTAATACACTCCAAGACGCGAGAAAAAACCGTCCCCTTGTTCACAGGAGGCGAAACCAAATAAATGATACAGAAACTCCCGTAGACTCAAATAGGAGAAGAAGAGAACGTAAAAACTATAAGACTAGTTCGTACAAAGGCAGATTAAGCAGTAGCTTATTTGCCATTGACATGAATGAAGTATTGAGCGATCGGATAATTCGCAAGAGTGATGCACGCTAGTCACGTTGCGCGTTCAAATCAGCCTTGCTACATACCAACAGCAGTCAAATAACATACCAAACGCGTGCTGTACACATGTCCACGAATCATCTTTCACGGTGCTGATTCATCATGAAGGATGACTCTTCACTGTTCCGAGTGGTTCGAGATTATGCAGATTTCGTACACCGTCAACCAGATCATTTAATTTCACTGTCAACAGAAATAGGGATAATTATGGATTCAATTCGTTTCGAACATCCAAACAAATAATTCCCTATAAATAGACCACGAGCAGTAATTCAACATAGCGTATTTAAAATAAATATTCCAGGTGGTCCTGACACAATTTCTAGCAGCAGCAGCCCCTTTGCTGCTCTCAGTACCAGAATAACATTCAAATTAGGAAAAAAAACTTTAGAATTTAGATAATTTAGACAAATTTGGCTCAGATAGCATGCGCATTACTTTGCTTTTACACCTGCCTGCAAGTCATGCCACGAGAATTTTAATTAGCACCAAATGAAAAATATTACTTCGAACACGAGTTATAACAATAGCGCCAGAACCATTGAGTTGCCCAATTCAATAAACGGTTGTACTTTCTGAGATACTTTTATTTTGAGAACTAATTAAGTGAACCCTCCACTTTTCACGAGTGCTTCAAAAAATCAACAGAGGCTTAGCATCTTTTCATCAGTTAAAAAAGTCAAGGTTGTAGCGAGAATCTTTTCTATGCAACTTCGAGAGAAAAGTAAAAAATATTTAAGCTCAGGTACAAAGTTCTCGATAAGATAATTTAAACTTTAAGAAACGCAAACCCATTCTTTTCAACTGATGCCGTCCAGGCATGAAGAAAGCTAATTCCTACATCCAACAAAAAACTGGAATTGGAGAGCAAGACAAATCATTTGGTCAAGATTATAACTTTTAACAAGCATCGACGAACTCGTATCACAGATACAAGAAATTCTACTAAACAAGTCCTTCGTTCACACCCGAGTGAGCGGTTGCTAATCAGGAACCTGTACTGCGTTAGTCACGGTAGAGGAAACTTTACCGTGAACATTTGCTCTACCGTGGCGTTAGTTCAGACAATGTCAATGTCATAAAAATGTGCACTCGTGCCCGTTTCTCTTTACCTTTTCTCTTTACCTCTAAAGACTTTCTTTCTTTCTCTTTGAAACCGCAAGCAGCACCGCTCGATCATGTCAAATTGAAGAAAATATTACACAACAGAAGAAATATTTAGAATGGCTAAAAGAATGTATCAATCTACTTATTCTACAGTTTATCCCGGTTTTATAATAATGCGAAACTTAAGTTTGTTATTTAGCAAGAAAACCAAGAAAATGGAGGTACTAAAACGTGAAAAACGATAATTTAGCTTAAAATATGGAGTAGAAATACAGAATTTCTGAACGCGAATACCAGAAGCTAAAATGCACAATGAATTCATAAGACCTCCACCAAGGTAAGAGCAGAGACAAATAAACTGATGAATTATTTTTAAGGTAACAATTATTAACAAAATTTCATCACGGTCGATAAAAGAGTGATGTCGATAAGTACAAGTGGACGAATTCGCTATTTCTAAATTTCTCTGCTCCGGACCGTTTGAAAGAGCTTCACTAAGCCAGATTTAGTACTTCTCCAATGAGTTTTTAATTTATAGGTTTATGGATCGACAGTCACTACCAGCAGACTACCGCTATTCAAAGTGTTGACCTTGATATTATGTACGATCACGTGATGAAGTCTGACACTGGGAAGTGTTGACAAAATGAACGTTTAAATAACTCACACGAGAACTGAAAAATGTCGTAAGCAATGCAAGGCTCGTTTGAACTTGTAATGGGAAGCAAAGAAAAGTAGTGAATACGTTCAACAAATACGAACAAATACTAAATGATAAAACTTCCGGAAGAATTTAGGAGTCAACTACAACCTCCCTTCGAATACAAATAAGACATTACAGCAGCAACTCGTTGAATGTTGGACCAATACGCAACAAAATAGTGACGGCGGCTAAGTTCTGGTGTGCACGGGGGCCTAAACAGGTAGAAGGCAAGCAGCTTGGCATCCAAGTTACCAGCTTGCGAAGGTTAACGAACGCTGACGCAGCCGCCTCACTTGCTCTTTGTCTTGCGTCGGAACATTTCAATGAACTTGATCATCTCCGCTTCTGTTTTCTTTGGGAGAATTATATTCTGGAAGGGCATAAAATACAAATAAGGCTATATAATAACCAAATGCCCATTTAAAAATAAATATTCGATACTGAGGAGCCCGAATTTTGTGTACAAAAATTGATAGCACTTATAATTTTTCACAATTTTTTAAATCAAAAACTCCAACATACATTTCAAAACAAGTATTTCGAATTCAAACAAGGGATAAAGTACTAAATCAACAAATTTAGGCTGTAAAGCCCAATATCTCACAAATTTTAAATGCAATTTTCTGCAAGACATGACATTTTTCAGAAATAAAGCATCGCCATAGACTACCAGACTTCAAATTTGTCCAAAGCAAATTCAGCAACAATCATTTGACGTGCTCACAACACTCCTTTTGAATAGCTTACAAGGAAATATATATTCAACAACATTCCTCAAAAGCAACCTTCATGCATTTCAGAGGTGCCTACGAGGCAATAAAAAATTTGGAAACGACTCAAGAATACAAGTTGAACAGTTGATTCGCTCAACACCTTAAACATGACTTATTAGACACGATTTGCGTGGAATTTTCAAACACCGGGTACTACGAACCTTTTTGGAGACAATAGCTGCAGAGGTGGGAGAAGATACGGCGTCTGAGGGAGGTAGAATGGCAGAGAGAGCTGAACAGTCAGCGCTTTGGTCACACGTGAAATTTTCCTTCTCAGCAGCAGACTCTGAGTGTGCAGCTGCTGAGTTAACTCCACACTTGCCAGAATGTCTAGACTCTGCCTGCTGCTCTCCAACCCTTTGAGTCGCTTGGAGATCACAAGGTCTTTCCTTCCTCGCCCTTGAGCGCGCATCACTCACACTCTGATCGTCCGCAGCGTGCCTTGTCTCTGAGTCAGAGCGTTTACTTGCAGAAGCTGACTGCGTTCTACACCCACCAGATAGCTCATCAAGCACTTCCCTGCCCCTTTCTTGTCCTCCACTTGGTGATCCACTCACTGATTTCTTCTGTGAGCGAGGCATGTTTTCACTGATCTCAGAGTCCATGAGAGTTCTGTCCTCGGCGCCAAGAAGAGTCCTGTCGTCCACGTCAGCTCCAGGAGTTTTAGGAGGGCGCTCCAAGTACGAGCAAGACTCTGTGTACGAGTCCACAGAGAGACTGGGGATTGAGTGAGAGGAAGACTTAAGCACTTGCGTCCCCAAAAGTGGAGTGGACGTGTAGGGGTTTACCCCAGTTCCGTGGTGAGGGATCGAAGAGTCTTTGACTGACTTGCAGGGTTTGGACGGCGAATAGAATATATACTTGCCTGGAGTGGGGGGAGCTTGTGGGAAGTACGAATCATCGCGGGAAGTGTTCAAGACCTGAACAAGAATATTGGTACATTGAAGCACGTAAGTCGTAAAGAGAACACCGCTAAACCAATTTTTTGAGCATAATATACAGAAGGACAATTTCAAGAAACAGGAACAGAGTAAGCTGTTACGAATTGGCTCTATGTACGAATCCATAGCAAAAAACTGGCTTTCGGTTACTGGATGACATGCGAGAAATTTTTTTTTATCAACGAGTTAGAACCATTAGATTTGATGTTTCTCAGAATATCGTCGCGCACAGTTAAGTAGTTCATTAATAAAAACCCAAGGAGCTTCGTCAAAATGTAAATTACGCTGCGTGCGTGCTGGAACATGTCGGCAAAGCTTAGCATTATTTTGCAAATTTTAAATCATCACGGAGAGGTACTACCCGTGCAAGAGCGAGCATATTCCAAGTTGAATCATTCAAGAGGTCGACGAACCTCAACTAAGCAACAGTTTGGTTTACCAACAAATGGCAAAGCCATTATAGTACTCAGGCCTCCGTGCAATGAGATTTTAGACGCTATAAACTGAGAAGTCTTTCCTCCTATTAGCAACAAAATATTCATTCAAAATAATTACCCTCCTAATCTGCAATAGAAAATTTCCGCGGATATTTGTTGTACACAGACCTCGTCTCTCATAACAGTAAGATTACGGAAGTGCACAGCTACCATCGGAGAAACCTCTCCCACGACAAACGCACAATAGATTATTAGTTTAAGCCTCCCTATCCGCCACAAAGGCGATCCAAAGAGAGGAAGGCACCATTAAGTATGGAGTTAAGGGAACACAGAATCTATGCAGAAAGGGCATAGAAACAGTAAGTTGAGAAAGAAGATTATGAAACAAGATCAAAGTTAAAGAAGAAAGTACTAGGTACTGAAAAACAGGACAGCAGTGAACCGAAAAAAAGTTGGTCCTCACACATTTTCCCCCTGTGAGTGTTAATTCCCATAGATACAATAGTTGTATCCTCCTATGGGGGACAAAAGTACATTTCCATCATTATTTAAATATATTAACACATCGACAACAACATGCACCACCAGTGGCCACGGAGGGGATTTTCACAATGCTGCTGACCAACCCGTAGTCACAAACTCAATTTTTATAAATGCTTAATTAAAGCTAAATGAAGGCCTGATCCAGTTAATGATTGTTATCTTCAAAATTGCTCATCACAGTTGGCTTTTAATTTGAGTTGAATATTAAACTTCGTTGTAACCAATTGCGGCCTATGTGTTAATCAAACACTTACCGTTCCTTGCCTTCTGGTTGGGGAGCGGCGACCATCGGAATTTCGTAAGCAATCGAAAGTTCTCTCATCTGTGACAGACGATGGATGCCTCTCTTGGGACTTGTTAGAGCTGCTCGACCGAGATCGCTTCGACTTGTTGGCCTTCTTTTTCTTCTTAGCTTCAGAATCTAAAGTTTCGGGGGTAGCTGGATCGCTAGAGATTGTAGACGCTGAAGTTGCAGTGTCGTTTGGTAAAATCACTGTTGGAACATCGTTTGTTTTTGGGATACTATGAATAGTGGAGAGCCTGCTTTTTCTACGCGACTCAATAGAAGTATAAGGGAATTTTTCCTCCGCCTCTGAATTTCTAGGCGCATTAAACAATTGTCTTGTAGTTCTAGAAATGTTGGAAGCACTCAAAGACTTATTGGCAGTCAAAGTGATGTCAGATGCACTCAAAGCCTTCCTCGATTTTAGAACATCTGAAGGTCTCCTTAACATCGTATCGTCATCAAATTTGGAAGACACCGAAGACATTTTAAAGTTTTCGGCAACAGTCGTGGAATTCAAGTATTTATTTGTAGTATTTTGAATATCAGACGTACTCGAGGACTTCTTGCAGCCTGCATTCGTTAGCCTACTCGGGCGCTTCACTTCAATGATCTTTTCCTTTTTACCTTGCATTTCACAGTCGGCCTTTGAAACAACTCCAGAACCAAAATCTAGATTTTTTGTGACACACTGCAGGTTTTGCGCGAACTTCTTACCAGCAGCAGGATGCCTCGCTCGATTGTGGGTACTGGACAAGGGTCGCGACTGATTTGGAACGTCGAAGGGCAGAGCATTATTATTTACAGCACTGTAATTTCTTGCCTCATCTCTAGCAATCGGTAATTCCGAGCAACCGTCACGAGAATGTTTAGGTGCAGCAGCATTACGACGCGTCTTCTGACGATTTGAATCTAATTCAATCGTCCCAACATTTGAAGTCAAACCGCGATGAGAGGTGTCCTCTCCAGAAGCATTCTCAGCTTCCCCATTTTTTGGAGTTCGACAAGCCCGAGACCAGGCAGGAAAAAGACTGGCATTTGTTTTTCCATGACCTTCAGGACGGTTGACATCTCTTACGGAACAGGTTCCCATGTTGCTAGTTCGAGACCCTATTGCTCTGTGGGTTGAACCACTTGAGGCAGTTGGCGGGGGCCAATCAGGTGAATCAACAACACGTAACTTATCTGGACTAAAACTAGCTGTAGAATATTCGCTTCCACCCACATCACGTTTGCGCCAGAAATCGACAGCAGGATTCAAGTCAACTTTTGCAAGTGACTTGGACTTTGAGCGCAAGCTTAAATTGGTGCTTGAGTCGGACTTGTCAAGAATAAGTTCAGATACAGAGACAGGAATTGATGCGGATCTGTCTTGCAGTTCGTGAGGAGCTTCACTTACACTGCTTCTCTCTCCAGTTTGTACTATTTTAAAAACTGGATAGACTTCAGGACTGTACGGCGTGAGCGAGATGGGTACATTTCCAGCTCCTGAACTACTAGATTTCGAAGAAGTATTAGAAAATGAACCAGGTCTGTTTCGATTGGAATCAATGTCGTCTGCCCTGCACGTACCAATACTTGATGTTTTGTCGTCCAAGCATGCAAAATCCGGCACTGGAAGTGAAATAGAGTGCTCATCATCTGGCATGCTTGAATTACTCAGAGTAGGGTCTGAAGTAGACTGTTTCTTTTGTTTTGCAATACGTGGATCAATCGGAGTTGAACTTACTGCGTTATCAGTCGAGTCTCTAGAAGTTACTCTTAAGTCAAATAGGCTAAGATTAACCGGAGCAGCTATTGATGCCGTTGATTTTAAAGAAGAGGTAGTGAGGAATTGACTAGGCATCTGTAGCGCAGAGTTTGCAGTTATTGCAATACTTTCGGTAGCCACAGATGCGCAAGACGTCGGAAATGAGTTGGACTTTGAAGAAGAATCTGATTTAGCAGCATGAGCGTTTGCGTGAGATCTGAAGTAAGGGCTAGAGGCAGGTGAGAGTGTTGATGAAGTCGAATGACCACTTTCTAAATTCAATTCAAAAAGGGAGATGAAATCGGAAGAAGTTAAACATAAGTTAATTTCGACCTCTTCATCAGATGAATCCTCGAAGTTAGATTCCAAGGCGTTGGGATCTGTTTCCATAAGACTCAAGTCCTCGGAAACCAGATCAACTCGACTGGACTTAGCAGAGTCGTTTTGGGGTCCAAGGAAGGAGGAACTTGTGCCTGGATTCACAGACGCTTCAAAATCACGTTGAGACGTCGGCACAGCTACCATTGCTCGCGGTCCTTCTCGAACCATTGAGCTGCAGATGCTTCTCATTTCTTTCTCAGGAGTAGGAGGCAACGGAGTAAACGATGCTAGTTGTTTTCCACCAGGACTTTTTGGGAGTGTCAAGCGCGCGTCCTGAGAAGGTTGACTCCTTCTAGAAGAATTTGCTTCTTTTTGAGGAGAAGCATCATTCGCAGCAGACATTCTTCCCTGCGAATCAACTGTAGCAGATTTAGAATCAGGATCACGCTGCTTTTCTGAATCTTGTGTTCTACAGAGTGAGTCCGCATCCTTTTCGGGCAGAATAGAGTCTTTGCTAGTCTTGCGTACATTATCGTCACCAGCAGTAGGAACAGCACCAGCAAGACCACCATCATTCGACGTCCCACAAGCAGAAGTGGCAAGATGGCCTACATCAGCAGCAGTAGAGGCGGGAATAACACTACCAACTGTGGCAGCAAGGGTGGCACTGGCAGGGCTGTTAGGATCAGAGTCAAGTCCTCCGTCGAGCATTGCAAGCTTGCTGTCCAGATCTGCGTAGGAGTCGTTCAGGTCGCCACCGTCTGCCTGCTCAGAGAGCGCTCCGCCGCCGCTGTATGGAGGCGCACGGACTCTCGAGACCTTACTGCTTGATAACTCGGTATCTGTAACATTCAAAATCACAGTCACATAAAATGAACTATGAATTTTATTTAAAAATTTCTCTCACTTTTTAGTTAGCGGTCACATGAAATAGTGACGAACTAATTTACTTTGAGAGTGTAAACAATTTTTTTTAAAGGAATCTGAAAGCTTGTGGTGATACAAATAATTTTATTTGATCTTAAACACTCGTCCTGAAAATGCGTTAGACTTATCGAATATTTTCTTAACTTAAGAGCATGAAAAGCGATGTTCCTTTTCAAGTCTTATGATACTGATTCAACCAAGAACTGGGTATGTATTCTGCAACAGCGTAAAGATTGATTTTATTTCTAAGTAGGAAGTAAGGAAAGTTAATCAGAATTTACCAGAATTTCCAGAAAAAAATGTAACACAGCTTCATTAATCTAACCTCAAAGCAGCCACATTTAAATAATACTCAGCCCTGTCTATTGAGCAGTCCTCCCATCCAAACGAAGCACGAAACCATAGTAATCAGCAGCTGGTCGAGTAAAATGTGAATAAACATAATTGTACACAACGTTTTTAAAGAAGTGAACATCCAAAAAGTGAGCACCATATAAACCTTGAGTTTAGTTCGAAACTGCATTAAATTTCCCTTTGATGAAAAGAAACAGACACGCGACCAAGAAGGTTCAAAAAGAATGTCCTACACGCCAGGTGATGATTGATTAGCCAAAAATAAAAATCCGCAATGGGAAAATTTACACCACGCCCATTGCATTTTAATATACTAGTATGTATCTATAAAACGGAAATCAATGAAGCTAGGCACACAAGTAACTGCATGCTTTGTCCAAGCAGGTATAAGCAAATTAACTCAAATTGATCCAGGTTATATGCCAAAGAATTGAACGATGGCTTCCACCAAAACCAAAACATTTACCTTTCATGATGTTAATAGAAATTTTATAGACACTCACCATAGATAACAGGAGAAGCAAAGCCCTGCAGTGCTCGTTGCAGGCGTTGCACTTCTAAAGACTGGACTCCATCAAGCCCTTCAGTTTGAGGCACAGCAACATTCGTATAATTTGGCCCAAATGATGCCTGTGTCATGTCATCGGCGAGGTCCATTGCAGCAGTAGAAAGCCTCCTCTTGCAAGATAAAGCATCAGGGTTTGAAATTTGAGACAAATAATTTTCAGCGCGGCTGGGTGAGGATGTCATCCCTCGTCTCTCTTTGTGAGCTGAATCATCAGATTCATGATTGGCATCTTCCTTTTCAGCGTCGGGGCCCGGCGATGAAGGCTGCTCGTAACTATTGCTGGTAAGAGTCTTCATAATATCTCGATTGCAAGACTTGGTTTCCTGATAAACTTCATGCAATGACGTTGGGCCCATTGATCTAGAAGTTTCATCATCTCCGGCAGCGCTTGAGGAAGAGCGACATGTCTCGGCTATTTTTCTAGGTGAGTTCTTCGAACAGCCAAGTTGGGCATGCTGATCATTATTAGAACGATCTTTTTGCTGTTGTTCTTCCGCATCAGAATGATTATCTACTAATGACGTATCAGCATCGCCATGTGACAGTACGGTAGTCCACTTCTCCCATACGTCAGCAGGAGATGGCGGAACATCTGCAATATTACTTAGGGGCGACTGTGGGAATTGGCTCTTCTTTGCAGAACTTGAAGGAGTGCTGAGAAGTCGTAAGCGAGTTGAAGGCAAAGGAGTTGTTCCAAGTCGGCCTGAAGCTGAAGGAGTAGACCTATGCCGACCTAAAGCCGAAGGAGTAGATCCATGCCGACCTGAAGACGAAGGAGTACATTTAAGATCTTTCTTAGAAGGTCCCTTAGGAGTGTTTGGAAATTCCTCACTCCAAGATCCAAATTTGACCGGCGACAGTTTGCCAGCACCGACCACACATTTTGATGCACCTCGCTTCTCTACACTTTTATCAGAAGATTGCAAATCATTGGTAACTTCACAGCGTGCAACTGTTTTTTCTTTTAAATATGCCTGAGAATTTAACTCTTCAACTGGTGAGTCCTCCTCACTTCCAGATTCAATTCTAAGTTTCCGTGATGGTTTCTTGGAGGAAGGCTTCTTGTTCTTTTTTAGAGTAATCTCTTTACTTTCCTTGCCGGCAATTGTGCTGGATTGCTTAACTTTACCTTTAGCAACAGTTTTTCGTATTTGTGTACGTTCTTTGCGGTTTCTCTTTTCAGAAAGACGAGTTGAGTCAGACATGGATTTTGTAAATGAAACGGAGCTTTCTTGAATGTCATTCAATGTGGTCTTCGCTTTTTCAACAAATACTTGCACCTTATCACCAGGACGACTTTCAATCTGCTGTTTCAAGTGTGAATGGCTAGCGACCTCAGGATTTGCTGCAACTGAAGGAGGCTTTAAAGGAGAAATCCTGGCGAGATAATCAACACTTCTAGGTAACTTTGTGTTGTCAACTTCATGTTCTGAGTTCCCTGAATTAGGAACAGATGTTAATTTATTCACCGCGGACGCTGTTTTCATTCCTGGATATTCAGGCGAGTTAGAAGAATCTGAGATATCAAATATTGAAAATTGAGATGACTGAGCTGACTTGGAGATTTCTTTTCGAGACGTTTTCTGGCTTACCGAAGTACGAGAAGTACTTTTTCTAGCCATAGTCACAGGGTTGACTTCAGGTTCTTTCCCCTGCTGACCATCACCAACAGTTGTTACGTTACCACCGCACTTAGAAGTTTCACCACCTTCAGCAGCCCGCAGTCTTGCCTCAACTAGATCACTTTCAGACCAACGAGGACAGTCTTCATTCACTTGCTCCGGCATGAACTCATTTTGCTTCGGATTTTTGGACTCCTCCTGCTTTTGGGTGTGAACTTTACTACTTTGTGAGTTGTCCGACTTTGAACGCTTATTCTTCTTTTTGCTAGACTTCTTGCGAAGATTGCTTTTCATTTTCTTTTTGCGCTTAGTTTCTGTAATTGAAAATTGTTCATTTTCGATACTGGTCACTAAGTCAGATAAACTTGATTCTTTCCCCAAAGATGGCAGAGACACAGTGACAGAAGAGATGCTGTCATTAACCACTGCAGAATTTCCTTCGTCATTCACCAAGGTTGCTTGGGTTCCAGATTCTTCGACACTGAACTCAACGGCAACAACCTTTTCAATGGCATCTGTTGGAGATGTACTTGGATTCTTATCCGTCACATTATTTTTCTTCACGCTTTTTAGCAGTTCGTTCTCTAACATGAGACCCATAGTCATAGGTGATAATGATTGCCTATTTTCTCTCGCTTTATTTTCGTTGACACCTGTATTTGAGTTACTAGCGTCACCCAGACTTTTTCCAGGAGCAACATCAGATTGCGATGCGACACCCAGGTTTGCACATACAGTTTCAGGAAGATGATCGCCATCCGTGTGTACGTCACTAAAAGTGTGTCTGTTCAACTTCCCAGTTGGGGTTTTAGAGCAAGGAGAAAATGGAGGGAATGATGTAGGTAGAGGGGTGTTCAAATCAGTCCCAAGCCCACTCATTTTTTTACATGTGCTCGGAATGCCTTGGTGTACCGGTGTAGGCGGCTCTAGACTCACTTCAGATATTTTGTAAGGGGTGTTCAGGGCATTTGATAAAAGGGAAGGTAGAACACATTCTGAATCGGATGAGTTAGCTTTATCACTCTCATGGTGAGACGACTGACCATTAGAACACATGTTATTTTCTTTACGTCGGGATTTTTTGCACGACACAGAAGCAAGCAACGCCTCAGAATACTCGGAAAAATCAAGGATGGGCATGGACTGTGCCTCCTCCGCCGCAGATTTCGTCGCATTTATTTCATGGTCACACAAGCGTCTTCGTTTCCTTCTCCCACGAGGGGATGGAGAACATTCGCTAGAATCAGAAAACACGACTGAAGCTTCTTCCATTATAACACTGAGATCTTGATTAGCTTGCTTGGCTTTCCCTTTGGGAGACCTGATGTTCGGCACATCAGGCTGCCTGTGATCCGTTGTGTCGAGAGGCGGGGAGCTAAACAGGCACCTCTGCAAGCGGCCAGCCTGAGCCTTGCCTGGAGACTTGATGGGGGTGCGGAACTCGAGCGCCCTGACGTGGCTGCGCCGCCGCTTGTAGCTCGGGGTGCTTTGTGAGCCTCTTTCAGTCGAACTCGCCACCTCGGAGCTCACCGTGACACTTTTGACGGCTGACATGGTCACTCCATGAGAGGAAGGATGTTGTTCAGCTGCGGTAACTGACACCGAGTTCCGTACTACTCGCGACCTCAACTGACGTGACTGGACAGAACTATCCGATTCTTTTTTGCTATTAGCAGACGATGTCGCACTTTGATCTGTTTTCGCCATGAGTCGTTTGCTTGAACGTAACACAGGGACTGGACTTTTACCTACTTCAACATCTGGGTTTGCGTCACCGATATTTTTGGCTGTTTTTTCGTTTCCTCCTTGAAGTTCAGGTAGATCTTCATTCCCTCCTTGAAGATCAGGCAGATCTTCATTCCCTCCTTGAAGATCAGGCAGATTTTCATTCTCTCCTTGAATATCAGGTAGATCTTCATTCTCTCCTTGAATATCAGGTAGATCTTCATTCACTCCTTGAAGATCAGGTAGATCTTCATGTTCTGTTGAAGGAAGTTGCAAGGGAAGGCCATCCGCCGTTTTTGCACCACCATGAACTTCTTGTTGTTCCTTGTCAGGTGTGACTGCTGCAAAAGCGGCATCGAGAGCAGCTGCGATAATTTTCTCCCCAGTATTCGGAGGTTTTGCTCCCGTTTCAATATCATCCTCTCTAGCTTTGGTAACATTAGCAACTTTAGAAGCGGAGTTTTTTCTTTTTGATTTCTGAGCACGTTTTTTTTGGCGAATAATTTCCTGCTGGGCTGCAGGAAGTCGGCGGACAAATTTTTCTCCCATCTTGATGGCCACCAAATTTGGGAGCGTGACAGTCATTGGTTGCCTTATTTCACCTGCACAAATGTGTCACAAATATTTGCATTAAAATTTATGACTTTAGTACAGCTGAGCCTTTCATCAAAGTTTTCAATCCCCAAACATGTTCGTTTCTTTAAAAATTGCCAGTGCTCTAAAGAAAACTAAATCAAAAACATATTTTACAGGATGAAAACACAGAGAGTTGAGAATGCAGTTTCCACATGTACTTCTGATTCCAGAGAATCAAATCAGAGGAGAAGGAAATAAATTTTGTCTTCAAGATTGAGCAGTACGGTAAGTAAATTACGAGTTCCTAATTACAAATAAATTTCAAAAATTTTGAGCCGAATTGAAAACGAGCGCCTACTTTTAATTTACCAATGAGCGAACACAATGACAGAAACGACTGCCATTCAACACCTGAACTACAATAACACCAAACTGGGGACTTTAATGAGAGAGTATGGGAAAACCATCAGAAGGGTAGGATACCTGAACGTCATGTACTGATTTCTCCGAGGTACATTTTCAGCGGCAGTTCAAAAGCGCAGCTAATTTCCCACCAAAGAAGAGGCGTCTCAGTTCTAAAGCTCGCAATATCTTGCCTCTACCAAGACGAGCCCTGCTCTCCAAAGAAGCATTAGTTTGCAATGCGCTATCGAGACTAAGTAGCCAGGCAAGCAAATACCCTCATTAGCTGCCATTGCCACGACCTTAAAGTTAACACACTCACTGCAATCCATGGACTTTGGTACAACCACTTTCACTTGCGCACTCCCTGAAATAAAAAAAGGAGCTCAGAATTTAAAAAAATCATCATGCACATTTAGAAGCTGATATAAATCCGATAAGACTAAATGCGATTACATCGGCAGAGAACGGAGAAGTGTTCTGCAAATTTTACATTTGGAGTAATTTCTTCCCCAGGTTCATCTCCAGTGAAACATCGCTTCAAATATAATCATAATTATTAACGTACCTGAGATATTTTTATTATATTGAAAAGTTTAGGCCTACCTAGTCAAAACAATCCTAGCCTAGATGATCTCGAGAGAGCAAAGAGAAGGGAACAATCTAAAAGGTGCTTCTAAAAACGGGGCATCTACACACAAAGTGTGTTCTCATGCAGGATGCCCTGAGAACAGCCCTGCATAGAAACAGCTAGTAATGAAAGATTAGACGTTAATTTAAGCCTCCCTTAGCTAGTTATAAAAGAAGAAGAAGAAGAAAAGACAAAAAAGGGATAGCGAGGAGGCATGACAACCGAAAGAAGCGAAGTGAGAACGCAAGAAAGAAGCTTCTAAGGCCTACCTATAAATGAACAATTTTGCGTGAAAAGTGAATCTATTGTTGAGAAAATGTAGGTTATCGGTGATGAAAAAGATCCAGCAATTTTTTCAAAACTTCTTGGCTAATTATGATAAAATAATAATACACACGTTATTGATTGCTCGGTTGGTGCGTGTGTCTGTGGTGACTGAGATAACCTCAGTTACCCTCTGGGGGAGACCATCCCCACAGCATAGGAGAGCTACACTCAACCAACCTAAACCAACTCTCTATCGTGCATAACCACAAGAGTCGTAATTGAAATATAGATTACCTAGATTACAAACATCAGTAATTTGAGTTTGAATCTAAAAGAACATTCAAACGTAAAAACTCAGATGCTTCAAATCCTAACAAATTAAGAAAAACATAAAACTATAACAAGTCAATTTTTGGTCGCATTTTTAAGAATACCCAAGTATTACCAACAGCCAATTTTGGGTGTATGACATCAATATTAATCCTCAGTAAAATTCTCTAGTTAATTTTTAGTTATTTTATTTTAAATGGGAAAATCATAACCAATAATTCTTCCACAACACATTGAAAATGCAATCAAATTTTATAATCGAGTATTTCACTCTGAAGGTTAGCCCTTTATAGCTGCACCACGTCTACGTTACAGCACCCTCCACTTACTTTGCACTTGTAAGCTACTGTTTACTTCTATTGATTTTTTGAAATTGATACTAAAATCAAGGTATTCGAAGTCAATTAGAACACCAAACTAGGGCCAAAAAAAAAAAGCCTCAAACAATGAGTAAAAAAACTTGCTTCAATTTAGGACTAAATGGCTTGCACAACATAATCAACAAAAGAACTCCGATACAATAGTTGATAGATTGATTACAAGTACGTTTTAGCCTCTCTTACCACTACAAAGACATTCAAAGAGGGGAAGGATGAAGGCACCATTTAGTATGAAGTTAAGGGAAAGCGGAGTCTATGCACAAGAGGTGTTCCCGTACAGGATCCTGTGTGCATAGAAACGGTAAGTCAACAAGAAAGGTTTTGAAACAAGATAAAAGTCGAAAAAGAAAGTCAGAGACGCTGAAAAACAGGACAGCAGTGAACCAAAAAAGATGGTCCTTAACAAAACAAAAAACATTTTTATGTCAACAAAAAGAAGGCCTACCTAACTCTCAGCTCGAGCCCTCACATTTCCCCCTGGGAGCGCTACTCACTATAGATACAATAGTTGCATCTCCCTGAGGGGCCAATAGAATAGTTATGTACTTATTCATACTTCACGTGCATCACATCTTCCTCATTACATTTGAAACTATTCTTACAAACAATAAAAAGTTCAATGAACAATATTTGAAATTAGTAAACGCATTCAAAATTTTGCATTCACTTGAAACATTTGGCCAAAAAAACACACACGCACACAATGAAAAAGTTATATGTGGTCAGCAATCACGTGAAGTATTACAGAACTTACCACAGCCATCAGGAGGAGGATACTCCAGCACAGCAAGCATGCCTGAAACATGGTCAGACACAAACTATAAAAAACACGTTTAGTTTAACGCAATTCTGAATTGAAACCATTAAAGAGAGGTGCTGAGGGAAGAGTCATTCGTCACTATCAGTGTTAAATTTTAAGACAAGCAAACCCAGTTCAATTCTCCAAAAAAAAATGTACCGTCAGCTTTATGTTAGGCTCAGAACACCAAAATTATAGCGGTGATGTTGGGTGTATCCAATATACAAGGCTATCACCAAAGAAGTAAAAAACGCGATTCTGATAACTGTGTTTGATCTGCTCATTTGATGTCGCTAAGGTCAAATTTTCAAAGTAATTTATACACACATAGCTGAATTACGGAGTACGTAATTCTACGGGATAATTTCATAAAAACTCTGTTCATGCATCACTACCGCACAGGGAGACCCATCCTGTACTCTGCTCAGCACAAAACCTTCCTGTCCCACTTGCGCATAATCATTCAATTACCATTAAATAATTTATTTTGATCTTACTGCCCTGCAATCTTCTCAACTATCCTGAAATTGTACATAATCTGACAGAAACGTAGTTTCCCCGAGGACTGCACTCTAAAATTTCCTACCGTATCCTAAAATTCAACATAATCTGACACACACAGTGTCCCAAAGTTTACTCATTTTAAGGCATCGTCATAGATTCCAAATTTCTATCCTGAACTCACCTAGTGAACATGTGTAATATATTTATGATAACGGTCTTGGATCAAGTGAAGGTACTTTTTTTTATGGAAAACGAATTATTTAGCAAATATGTAGTGAATTAATTAAGGGTAAGGTACAAATCAGTAGTTAATACTAGAAATTCTCAAAGTACGAAATTTTGAACGTTTCTACATCTTCCAGATTAGAGTTCTCAACCTTTACGCAGTTTCACAACGCTTGTTAGCTGTTTTCATGAATGAACTTGTCCCCTCACATATAAAAGCACTGAAGGAATTCCACAAAACAACCGTTAGGGAATTAGTACCCTTTCCTCAACACGCTGCACAGCAAGACAGATCTCTTACTATTGCAATCCTCACTACAGGTTCTCCCTGATCCCATACCTGGAGCAGAGACGCTCTTGTCCACAGGCTGCCGAGCGTATCTGCCAGTGTTGTCCAAGAGGGGGATGGTGTCACTGATGATCGAGAACCTTTTCTGAGGCGCGCAGGTGGGCGAGGTTGCTGCAACAGCGCTTGGATGGCCAGCAGGGTTCTCATCAGCTAAGGTCGCAGGAGCATCATCACGAGTGGTGGTAGGGTCACCAACATGGAATGTTGGTGCAGACGTGGAGTCACTAACAGGGAGGCTTGCAGGATCACCAACAGGAGTAGGGGTGGAGTCACCAGCATGGATGCACGCAGCATCACCAAGTGGCACAGAGTTCGCACAAGGCTTGGTTGCTTGTGGAACTTCAGTAGCCTGGCCAACTGTAGGTTGAGGGCCAGTTGCATACGCATTTACAGGTTGCCCATTCGTAGAGTATGCTGTTCCATGCGACGTACTGATATTTAAGGCATCCATGGCCGAACTCGCAGCATGCCCTTCATTGTTGGGAATATTAGAGTTCTGTACATTTCCACTGAGCACATTCTCTGGATACACGTCACATTCATGGGCAGGTGAAGACTGAAAATGATTATTCTGAACATCCGTTCGTGTGTTACTGACCAGCATATAATTCGATTGTGGGTCATAATCCGGCATGCTACTGGATCGTGAATAACTAGCTAGCGACTGATTGACATAAATGCTATCGGAAGACGACAGGTTTACATTCTGCATGCCACAGGCCGGCGGATAATTAGATAAAGAGCCGCGATATTGTGGAGTTTTATCTGGCACATAATTGGAGTGTGGAGTACTACTTTGAGTGATGTTAGCCTGCATGCAGTTGTGACACGAATCATTAGTTGCCTCAGTAGAAGCGGGCTGCTCGCCCATGACCTGTACTCCAGAGCTGCTGCAACAGTCCGACACTCTTGCTCTTGAAGGACTGCTGCGAGTGTTAGGTGTAACGACTTGGTTTTCGCCACAAGTAGGTTCCATAGGGTTTTGGTCAGAGGTGAGTTCCGAATGGTTTTTATCAGAAGTAGGTCCCGCGTGATTTTGGTTACCAGTGGGCTCTACCTGGTCTTGCTCACAAGTAGGTTCTTTATGCTGCTGGTCAAGCGGATCCCGTCCAGATGAACTTGTGTCGTGGCTGAAACACAAAGTGCCTAATTAAGAAAAGCAGCAACGAGTACCTGGTATTTGAGGCCAACAGTAAAATTTGTTTTAGTCTAAGGAATTTTGCTTTTTAATGCTCTACCAAAATTAATACTATATTGTTATATTAGTTCACGACTCCCAAACCACAATGAAGGTGATCTCAAGCGAGAGAAGAGACCATTTCAGGGTCTTACGGGACCGTTCAGTATAGACTGCAGAAAACGCGGAATCTTTGCACAAATTCTGTTCCTGTAAAGGATACTGTTAAGCCATTGCCAAGATAGGTCGACTGGTGCCTCTGTTCTGCATATAGAGGGAAAATAATGTTTCCCTAGAATAAACTGAGCCCGCGTATCATAAATACTCGCGAAACGGACTTCTTCAAATTTTCGTTAGCTAGTTAGCTCATAGCTTGTTTGCTTTAGCTCAATCGCTTTTTGCTGGTCTTATTTGCTACTTAGCTGCAGCTTCTTCTTCACGCAGCAATCTGAATTCCTAGATTTCTGGAAACTATTTTCAGCAACAACAAAAAAAAAACTGTTGACAAATCTCAACTTAATAAATCAATGTCAGCAAATCTGACTTTCTCTCCGATCCCTGAACATCAGGAAGATTCCAACGGAATAACCAGCCTCAAAAATTACGGCTTTATCAGTCAGCAAATCTATCGTTCTCTCCTATCCCTGAACCAGGAAGATTCCAACGGAATAACAAGCCTCAGAATATACGGCTTTCTATCAATCAACTAACTACCGTCAGGTACCCCTAAGACAAGGACATTCTAAAAAGGGTGGCGCCCGAACAAGGACCATCCAGATTATCCATCAGATACCCTGCGCATAGAAATAGGAGGTTAAGAAGGAAGAGAAAGAAAAAGACAAAGTAGAGATATCAAAGAAAGCATAAAAATTAAAAGAAGTAAAGTGGGCACGAAAGATAGAAGTCTCGAAGGCATATCTACAGCTGAGTTAACTTAACCTTTTGTCTACCAAAACTCAAACAGTTTAGGGAAAAGTTTTCAGAAATAAATCGCCACATCATTGCACGACTGTCATAATTTTGTGATTTTTCAGAAGAAGCATTTTAAAGTATCTAAGTCCTATAACTTTAATAATTTTAAAAATACTCCCAGCGCCATCACTCGGCTATAAATGCATTTAGACTTACGACTTTACTCACTAAAGACGCAGAATTAATTCACCATTATCCTAGACATTGTAACTCGACACTTGAAATTTTTGAGTTATGACCGTCTTGCAATGATGCAGCGAAATGTTGTCAGTACCCTGAAATATCAGTGAAATATCCCTAGCGTAAATTATTTTCTGAATAAGCATGTGCTTACTTTTTTCCCCATTACAAAAATTATGCTTCCTTAAAAATGTATGCTTAGCAAAACAAATCTTCAAAACCAAAAGAATGATCCAAAAATATCAATTAAGTTTTTGCCAAAACTTATCAGCAAATCAATGTACGTATGAATAAACTTCCTTAAGCTATATAAATAAAGGTATTATATGTGTTGTACAGGCCATGAAGCTTAAACTGAGTGAAAATCAACAGCAAATTGCATGTGCAAGGCTATTGTCTAATAACATAGTTGCATGAATGCTACTTATTGCCCTAATTTTGTCCTTCAGTTCAAATTATTTCCCAGCTATAGTCGGACAAAAATGAAATGACCGTTTAGGTTCCTAGAAATGCACGGTCGTCTCGTCAAATCACAAACCCCTACCCATCGAAAATATTAGACAACAACGATAATTTAAGCGGAAAATAGGTAACTTATATTATCAAAATATATTTATTAAAATATTCTTACATGCATTAAGCTATATATGTATTATACATTACACTTAAAATGTCCGCAATCTTGGTACGTTTGGCCCAGCTTTTCTAGGAATTCATAAATTGTTGCCACACCTTGCCCTTAATACTATTTGTATTAAAGAAAATGTACACCCACTGGCAATTTGGCAAAGTGGATGACGTTTCATGCACCGCTCCCAAACGTTCATATCATTCTGGACCGACTTTAGTTAAATTACCTTGAAATTTTGTCAATTTCCCTAAACTGGAAGCATTGGCCATCTTGGCACTGGAGTTAACGTCAGTAGACAAAGAGTTAACAGTATCGCCTGGGAACGTCAGCCCCATAGTATACTATAGATAAATCTAGCTGGCCTAAACCAATGGTCTATACTACAGGGTACCCTGCGCTTGGTTGAAGAAACTTTAACGTTGGGAACGTTTAAGTCGACACTTTTACTCAATACTGCTTTGTTTAATAATTACAAGGACTCGAAATTTTGATTCGATTTTCTCACTGTTCCATTACATCTCAGAAAAAAGTTTGTTTGCACTGAACATTTCACCGGCTGGAAAAAATTAAGGTCAATGGAGCGAGTATACAATGCTGTAATAGCATATATGCACCTAGCTTAAGGTGCATGAAATGGTAATTCTAGAGAGGCAGTCTCAATTTATGCATCAAGATATCCTAACAGAAATGTTCTGAATTCATGTAGCAAGATTTCCTACAGAAATGTTCTCAATGTATGTATCAAGATGTCATTACAAAAATGTTGCTTAGAAGCCTTTATAATGACAGTCGTTTTAGCGTCATCTATATAAAAGCGTAAATAGACGCTAACACACATACTAAACCACAAATCCCGTTAAACATTTACACTTTGACTGGGACGTGCGCCACCGGTGGTACACGAAGGTAACTTACATAATGCTGCTGACCGACCAGTAGTCGCAAACTCAATTTCCATAATTACTTAATCAAAGCTAAATGAAGGCACGATCCAGTTCATGTTTGCTATTTTCAAAATAGTTTACTGCAATTGACTATAAATTTGAGTTTGGCATTGAACTTAACATTTATTAGTCGCAGTCAAAGTGTTATAAAGTCATCAACACCCTGGGAAACATCTGCTACAGTGGCGTGAAGCATTTATCTAAGTAGGCAGCTCCTCTGGTGATAGAAAATTAAGTGTGCCAATTGTACTAGACTAAAGAAACAATCTACTGCTGTATATCGCATGTGGTAAATAGTTTGTTTCAAAGTATGGAGATAGGAAAAGTTACAAGGAAAACTCTTCTGCTCCATGATCTTGTTTATTTATTTCCTATAAGTTAAAAGCTGAGAAACCGTTCTAGCAGTAAAAACAATTTTAAAATAGCGATGAGTAGAAATTTGTAAAAAGTGTTTATGGTACGATGATCATGGAAAATAGTCGTACCTGGAAGTTTTTGAAGTTCCTCGATCATCATCAAAATTGTTGTGGAAGTTTTCATTGTCAGAAAAATGAGTGCTGGGAGGGGTAGGACCTGAAAAAAAAAAGAGATAAAAACAGTAAAAAGGACAATTAGAGACTTACAGAACATAGAAAATAAGAGGAATTGAAATAAATCAAAATGCCTAATATACAATCAAATACATATGGTCCTCAAATAGCAAAAATTTTGCAGTTTATGTGGAACAAATCATCATAAAACCCCATTAGCTACAAATTATGGCCACCAAGATGCAGCCTAATTACAAGAAATTGTAGCAACTGCTAAGAAATAGAGCAATTTCTTTAAACAAATCACAGTAACTACTTGCAGCAACTGACAGCAAACGATTTCATGCAAGCGGCAAAATTCCCTTCTTTGTTTCACCAGCGCACAAGGCGCAGAAAAGAATAATAACAATGATAATAATAATAATAAGTTTAGGGTTACGTTTCCACCAGGGTCGCCAGCAACTTGCAGGAAAGAAATGTCTTCTCTCGTTCGTCTACTAACACACTAAACAAACACCAATAGTTATACTTAGTTCATCTAACATAAATTCATTGTTCAAACCTGAAGTTTATGAAACACATTGGCTTGGTTAGTTCCCTTCATCTTAGCAAAAATCCAAAGGAATAAGGACTTGTTCGAGAGATTATAAAAAGTTAACAGCAACGCGTCTACACTAACAACAATAGCATCAACAATGGAATTTATGAAATTATGTACACCAGAAAGGGAGCAAATATTAAATCAATCTACATTAAAACTAGACCACACTAAATTCTCAGAACTTTAGCACGCGTAAAAAATTGACCTCAAGGTAAAATCATTTGGACAACTGTTGCACGAGTTGTACCTGCACAATTAACAAATAGAAAGGCTTTCTGCTCATGAAACTCGAGCCCTGGGGACAAGAGCTGTTAACGAGCAGTAGCGTGCTACTGAGGACAAAAATCACTAGTATATACCCAAGTTAGTTAGAGGCAACGTTTGCCTCGGGAGAAGCTGTGTGCACAGAGGAATTGGAAAAAAGGAATCATTTAGTATAGACTAAGGAAAACGTGGAATTTATGCACAAAACAAAAACCCAACTTGAATATCAAGTTACAATACGTCGCAACAGTCGCCCGTGTTTAGCAGTAAGATGAAGTGAAGTATCCATGGGATGCTCTCAAGTTGCTCACGCTAAGGTAACAGTGAGAACCAATAGCCCCTCATACCAATCAAATGCGCGGCATCAGTGAACACTGACGCACAGTAAATAGAAGTGGTTAGCACGCATCAGTCACCTATTTTCCTGTATAGGGAGCCCACACAAAAAAAGAATACACTGATTGTAACACATTCACTGCCGATCTACAACTAGGTAAATTGCACATTTACGTATCAGTGCGAATGAACAGTATTTAAATTATTTCAACATTTCTTAGAAAAGATTCAAGCATAAAAAGGGGTAAAATATTATGCTTTCACATTTTCACTCTTCTTATGAGAGATACAATTTCATTTTGAACATCAAAGTCGTTTTTTAAACTCTGCTACTTAAAACCTAACTTAAAAACATGTTAAATAAAACTAAAATCAAGTATCTATGATACTGCACCAGAGTTTATAATGAAAATGCACTGTTGTTCAACTAGCTCCAACATCAGGAGACAGAAGCCTAAGAAATATAAAGGAATTTAATTCGTAAAATATCATAACACATTATTATTGATATTTCAAGTCAGAGGATACATTCGTTGTCGACATCCTCTACAATAATGCATTATCAGCTTCCTAACTAGGATACCTAGCCTGTCTGTTGCTACTCTCACCCAGTAAACTGTATACCTGAACACTATACATATGTAATGACCATAAATTTCTGTTTTTAAAATGTAATTTATTCAAATTGACTGCCATGAATTACGATGTAATCCCAACCTAAAACTTGAGAAACACCCATATTATGAATTGTTCAGTACATTTTCAAACAGAATCACAAAAGAACCATACCACAAACTTGATTAGAACTCTCATGTACAACAGCGTTTAACTTAGTGAAACCTCAAACCCGCTGAGAAGACCCCACCTTGATGGCTGTCGGAGTGAGGGCGAGGAGGAGTATGGAACACGTTCCCAAGTTCCTGGTGAGACCGGGTGACTTCAGCCAAGTCGGTGTAGCTGCAGTGAGGTTCAGGGGTTGACAGTAACCTCGGTGCAGGGGAAGCCTCACCAGCACCACCACTGGGGTTGTAAACCCCACATGGCTGAGACCCACAAGGGGGTAGACTAGACGAGGGTTGGACAGCAGCTGCGTCTCTCGAGTTGGAGTTTTCGTTCGCTGTAGGAAAATACAGAATAAGGAAGTAACATCTAATGCATTAACAGCAAAATTTGAAAACTAGAAAAGTTTAATTTCGCGTAGACAAGTACGCTTGTGTACGATTTTTCATTCAATAAAAAGTAATTCAACTTGATTAATAAGAGTTTCTTTTAATTGAAAAAAAAAAAATGAATAGAAGATGTTGCCAAATTCACAAAAGAACATATCCCCCACAAGAAAAGCCTTCTAAGAGCTAAACCGTTTTCTACCACTCACGGAGGCCTAAGAAGAACAGCTCATGGTAGTTGGGATCATCCATGATCATTTTGCTGACTCTTTCGGCAACGTTAGAAGTAAAGGCAGACGAAGAAGCATTCACAGCAGCATCCACCTTGCCACTCGCACCAGCAACACTCGAGGTGCAGGCCATCTCACTCTGAGCAGCTTTTTGGCAGTCCTCAGCAGAGGCGCTCGTATCAGGGATACGTCTACTACTCGACGCTTCTGATGACTTTCCAGCCTCGTCCTCCGCCACCACTGCGTAGCCTTGCTCTGCCAGGGTCTTGTTGATGGCAGCAGCGAAATGTTCATGGAAGGCAGTGTTGCCCAGGATGTTCACTGTTAATTGCTCGTGATACTGAAATGGGAGTAACATCCTCTGTGTTAGACATGGAAGCAGCAGCGCCAGCATGAGAGGGATTATTTCACTTGAATATAATTATTTGAACAAATTCCTATAATTGATGCTTTCATGTGATCTAAAAAATGGATAATCACTAAAAAGATACTATACTTAGAACAATTAATTACTGTACCAACAAAAATTTATTAGGTTTTTTTAACCATGAATAATTTAACATACATAGGAACTTGTGTAAAACTTCTTCAGCACACACATCAGTTTGCAAGAGAGCAAGTATGTACTAAAAATGTAAACATTTCCACATCGACACATGATATTCCAATCATGCCAGGTAAGAGGCCCATAATTGTGATGCATTCCAAGCCTTCATTTTTTTGCAACGAAAGAAGAGAAATTTCACAGAATTCCAAGGAAGTAGTTTCTTTAAATTCTCGAGTGAACAGAAAATTGAAATACGTACTTAATTTAGACTAAATATCATACAGCAACACTTCCCACATTATACCCACAAGCGTAGAATTTCTTTTGAATTTCAAAGTAAATACGTAACCAATTTACATTTATTGAAAAATAAACATCACTTTTTGACCATCAAATACAAAGTGAGTGCTGTGCTTTGAAGCCCATAGAGCAGCACCTCGTAAAAGTTACACTCTGCAGTCTTTGAATCTTACAACACCGCCAAAATTAACTCTATAAAGACCAGATATTTTGAATTTTTAACGAAATATTAATATAATATAAACATAAATATTAATATAATATAAATATTAATATATTAATAATACATAAAAATATTAATATATAACGTTTGATCTGGTATAAATTATTATAAGTAAAACCCCATAAATGTGCACTTTTCAGCGGAGCATTCAGAAAAAAATGAACTGAGTGATTTCCTGATGTCCTTGAGAAAGGACGGTGGTCGATATAGGGTTAAGAGCTAGGAGAGTCCATGACTCGTGCTCATCAAGAAACACTTCATATTCCACCACACGTTTTCTTTCAGCAGTCCGACTTGCATTTAGAGACACAAAGGCACAGGCTGTACATGGCAGAAATTTTTGCCATTCGAATATTGTAGGTTGAAACTCAAAACTCTAGTTGAGAACTGAATTTTATCCCAGCTATACTTTAAATCAAGCCAGTTTTATGAAGTTTGTCGTCAATCGTAATTTTCCAAAATCTATGCTACCTCAATTTGAAATTATGAGGCTGAAAAGATTCACAATGTGTTCCAAGGAATTCACACTGATTATTAGCTCAAATGTGCTAAAAATGAGCATAATATGTCACGAATGTGAGATGTAAGTGAATGAAAAAAGGAAAGGTGCGAACCAAAAATAATGAAGATCATTTTCATCTCTTTAGTGATGCAACCTCAGTGTTACAACTGTTAAATTCACAATCATTTTCACATGAATTTACTGTGTAGTGATTTCTTGTCATTCACAATCCACAAGTCTTCTGTGGGCATTAAGACATGACACTAAGAATTAACCCTCAACATACCCAAGGGTAACATGTGTAGCTCAAGATTAACTTTACTCACCTCTTGAACCGTAGTAATCTCATCAGATGGAGGTCTTCTTTTCACACGAAAACTGAAAAGCAGGAGATACAATCAAGAAGCGCACTGTTGAAACCCAAGGCATGCTGTCTATTTTTCAACCGAAAATTCGTCATTGCTCAAAAATTAAATCCCTCGACACACGTGAAAACATTCCTCAGGTAAAAAGTGAACTGTTTGAGAGGATGATTAATATTTTGGCCAAAACATCAGGTTTTCATCACCTCGATGATAAATAAGGTAAATAATTTTCGAAAGCGGGCGGGATACAACATGTATATTGACTCTTCTATGGTACCAATCTATGCAATGTGAGAAAAATGCTGCATTGATAAATTGTTACGGTTTTCACGCAGAAATAAATGAACGTCTTTACAATACATTACACGTATCAACCAATGCTGGGAAGATTTGGAGCCAAAATTTCATTCAGCAAAACTCTTTATTTCTAATTCACATCTTTAATTTTTCAGCAAATAAATTACACACCAACTCCACAGTCACAGAAGATCAAGTAACTTCTGCGACCAAAGCTCTCTTATCTGCCCCCAGGAAAGGTTGCCTCTCATCTCTGCTAAAAATAATACAGCAGTGACTTGATTTTAATTTTTTTAAGCCTCCCTGACTACAACAAAGGTGTTCCGACAAGATGAAGGAGGAAGACATAATTTAGAGTGGAGTTAGGAAATAAGGAACAAATTTACAAGGAGTGTCCCTACACCCTGTAAGAAGGAATTTATAAAAGATAAAGGTTGCAGAAGAAAATAGATGGTCTGTAACAAAACAAAAACCCATTCAACGAATCTAATTCGAAAACCAATTACTCATTTTAATTTGTCAACAAAGTGATGATTTACCTAACCTTCAGCACAGGATGTTACATCTTTCCACTGAGAAAACTAATTCCCATAGACACATTAGCTATACCTTCCTGAAGGCAGAAATAAACCTCATTTAAGGCCATTTTGAAGCAAGGCCATTTTAAGGTATGCCAGCTTTACTAATCGTAAAATACATATTGATACGATTCTATTTGAAAGTTTCAATTGCGTGACCATGTCTAAAAGATGCAGTACTCAAACTTACTCTTTTCTTTTGGGCGAGGGACGCTCTTTCGAGGGTGTCTTCTGGGGTGTGCTGGGGATATCAGGTGGCAGCACTTGGTCATCGTATCCGTCTACAGACAGACAAAATCACATGTAATAAAGCAATATGCACGTGCAAAACAAGTAGGCCTCAGGTATATTTCGCTAATATGGTTAATAAATCAGCAATACTTGTTAAGGATTGATCACTACTTCGCATAAAATGAATGAACAACAGATGCTTAACAGGCATGCCCTGACAGACAGATTTTGTAAGTTAACTAATCAAGGTAAACTAGTAATGACACCATCACTACCTACAATGTGTCAGCAAAATGATAACTATGCTACTAACAAGGAGGATTTGTCTGACTCGTGATATCATTTCATAATACTGGGTGGCACAAAAGTCACTTCACCATTTTGGACATTTTCTTCAAATGCGTATAATTGTTACAGGATGAAACTTGAAGACTTTCTCTTTCATTTCGAATGTAATACATTTTTATAGCTGTATTAGTTATTGTGTCGTTGTGTCTGAGTGTCGTTGAGAAGCTGTTTGGAAGAGTTTTAATTGGAAGAGTGAGAGTGATGACAGATCGTGAGCTGGCTGAAGAATAATGTGGTTATAGAAGTGACAGAGGTTGTGCGGATCAAATGTTAGCTGTGAGGCAGGTAAATGAAAAATACTTAGCTAAAGGTATAGATGCATATTGGGCATTTATGGATCTAGAGAAGGCGTATGACAGGGCGGACCGTGAGGCTCTGTGGCAAGTTGTAAGCTTGTATGGAGTGGGTGGGAGACTGTTGAATGCGATCAAGAGTTTCTACATTGACAGCAGAGCATGTGTGAGAGTAGGGAATGAGGTGAGTGAGTGGTTTCCAGTTATGACAGGTGTGAGACAGGGATGTGTAATGAGTTGGTTAGGGGGCAGACGGGGGTTATCAAAAAGCTTGAGCAGGAGAGTGGATGAAAGAGTGCTTGGATGGTTTGGGCATGTTGAAAGAATGAATGTTGAGCGGTTGGTGAAAAAGATTTATATGTCGGAAGTGGGTGGTATTACAGTGCGAGGTAGACCACAGATGAGTTGGATGGATGGGGTGAAGCGTGCTTTGTATGAAAGGGGTCTGACTGTGGATGTGGCAAGAGGGATGACTGCGGACAGAAGTGAGTGGGGGCAGTGCATAAGAAGGTAATATTATTTTTGACGCGGTACTGGGAGCTTGCCCGCGTGTGATGGGGTTGACCTGTCCTGTGCGGGGGGAGGGGCTGCACTCAATGAAGCGGTCGGGGTAAACCAGCTATGGCTGTCGGGCCTGACTGTGGAAGGTGGTTGTGCTGGGTTGCTGCTGATCCTGGCAGTTCTGGTGCGGCCAGTGCTGCCTCTCTCGCTTCCTAGTAACTAAGGGTGATTGTGGCCTGCTGTCGGCTACCCTCCCATAGGAAGGAGAGGCCTGGTATATGTATGTATGTATGTATGTAGTTATTGTGTAATGAATGTTCAAAATGGTGAAGTGAATTTTGTGCCACCCTGTACATCTGAGATCTGTGTTGAGTATACAAAAGAAATTTGTATTCTCATTGTAAACTTACGGTGTTCAGCTAACTTATTCTTTACACAATGCATAGTTTGCAAGTCTTCATCTAAACACCGTCTAACCGTCCATCTCATCAATGCCTTCTATTCTTCCTTTGCTAAATGACTTACTTCCTTTTTTTACAGATGTAATGTAGGATTTACTATAGAAGTTAGTTAATAATAGCTAAATAATAGTTCCATCACACAGGCTAATCTAGTTCTCTGCTCAGTGAAAAAAACACCCAGTGAAGTACAAGTGGCATCAAAAGAGTTTAAAACTCAAGTGTCTCAGTTGACACAGTACTGACTTAAGATGGCATGAGCATCCCATGAGCCAAAGAATATAAAGCTAACACTTGGGCAGGAGTTCAGTTGCATGGAACGCCAGCCTCCCCCACAAGAGAAAAGAACCTACAAATGAAAGATAACACAAAACTAAGTCTCTATCAAAATCCACAATAAATTACTTCTGGCAACGAGTATTCCTGTCTTAAAAGAAGGTCGCTGGGATCATTATGGTTATAATTAATTCTGAACATAAACTTGTGATCACCCACCAACAGCATCAACTGGAGGTTCAGCACTGGGAGTATTAGAAGGGCAGGGTAAAGCTTCCTTCAGCTTTGCTTTTTTGTAGAGTAACTTTTCTCCAAAATCAGACTGCTTTCGTTTCCTTTGTTGAGTGCACACCTGTCAAAGTGATGTTCATTTCTGAGAAATATTTTACAAACAGAGCCTGCAGCATGTTGCACAAAGGCACTGTTTAAAAAAATACACTGCCTCGAAAATTTCATCAACTCCATTTGAAATTTGTTCAACTGTACTGTGAAAATTTAATCACAAATAATAAAGTGGAATAAAAAATAAAGATGACGCAACTGAGAAAAAATTAATACATTCCAAGCGCAGGGTATCTACTGGAGCACATAAATTTTGAAATGATCTAATAAGGTAGCTGCTACTGTTCACGACAGTCACTTCTCCTCGCTATAAATAGTCGCGCCGCTAAATGGAAGGAATGTGCTTGTGACTCTATATAGTTTCTGCTGCTTAATAGGTTCAAGTTGGACTTAATTTTTTTTAAATATAGGAGTGAAAACAGCATATTTATCAGTTTATTTGGAATCGTGCATAAAAATTGACGAAGGAATAAATTTCAA
Organism: Platorchestia sp. MABIK; assembly: GCA_014220935.1. Taxonomy (NCBI): domain Eukaryota; kingdom Metazoa; phylum Arthropoda; class Malacostraca; order Amphipoda; family Talitridae; genus Platorchestia; species Platorchestia sp. MABIK. Next base: position 37,089 of record JACJUY010007545.1, read on the forward strand.
TCTGCATAATTTCTAAAGTATAGACTTGTATTGGATTTTTATTTTTGAAACGTACTGACGTTTTTGATACTTGAGTACTGACGTAAAAAGTATGGGTATGTTGATAGACCGCAGATATATGCTTTACGATCACAGATGGAATGGTACATCTAAATATAACTGATTTTTCAGATACGAAACCAAAAGCTTGAAGAGAATGAATAAAAAGTATTTTGCTTACAAAAAAATGTAAGATTTCTGAAATGAAATTATTACTCTTATTATTATCAGAAGAGATTATAGTTATTATTAGAGGACAAAAAATATCAAGAAGTTGATAAATTTAAACACAACTGGGAAAACGAGCAAGAAAATTATGGCAAAGCAGGTAGAGAAGCAAGTCTGCTACCTCTCCTGCCCTGCAATCACGCGCCACCCACATTCACGTCTAGCAAGACACTGAACTCGTTGCTCAAGTTGCTTAAAATTGTCTCAAGAACTGAAAAGGATGCCAGACAACACTCTTTTGCACGCAGTCTTTATATTGTAGCCACCGCTCATGTGTAGCAGGCAGAATAAAACAGTAACTTTAAATAGACGCGCCACTGAATAGGACCATTTTTGGGAGAACTATATATAGTTCCACCACTTGAAATGGGTTAAATGAACTGAACCTACGGGCCATGAATGTCCGTGGAACACTCACATCAAATGCTTCAATTATTTTTGTTGCTCCACATTCACAATGGGACGTAATGTAAAAAAAATTTTTCTTCAGACCTGAAACAAGATTCTTCACAAAACGTCATTTAGTTTTAAAGTGAATCGAATGTGAAATCAAACAGAAAAAAGTTCACACGTATGTTTACATTTGTATTAATTTAATATACAATAACATGGAAAAGTTTTCCTTAGATGTATTCCGTTATTAAAAGCCTCTGTTTTCTCTCACATAAACAATTTCCAACCATGTTTGTGGAAATTATGGAATTGTTGAAAGAGCATTTATTATGGAAGGATTTTGAAAGTATTATAAAGTATAAATGGTATATATACTGGGAATCATTTTCTTGAATAAGAAATTGCTCAGTAAATCATTTAAATCTAGCTCCTGTAAAACCATTAATTATTATCATTTATTCCCACAGTGTTATTCTTTTCCTAAACATAAATTTAGAAAATATCGACCCTTGCTCACATTAGATTTGAAAAAATAAAATTATGATAGAATTCAGAGTTATGGTGTACTGAGGATCAGCCTTTATCAGAACACTAAACATCTCATCCATCACTGCACTTATTCAGCATAACATTAGAGACTCGTCTTACATGGAATTCACCCAGCCCAAAAAATTAAGACTTGTTTCTCCTTGCATACACTCCACACCATAATAGAGACGTGTCTAATTTTTCACACATCCCACACAATGAAGGAGACATTTCTAACCTTGCACACATCCAACACAATAATGGAGACTTGTCTAATTTTGCACACATCCCACACAATAATGGAGACATGTCTAATTTTGCACACATCCCACACAATGATGGAGACATGTCTAACTTTGCACACATCCCACACAATGATGGAGACATGTCTAATTTTGCACACATCCCACACAATGATGGAGACATGTTTAATTCTGCACACATCCCACACAATAATGGAAACATGTCTAATTTTGCACACATTCCACACAATAATGGAGATGTCTCTAATTTTGCACACATCCCACACAATGAAGGAGACATTTCTAACCTTGCACATATTCCACACTAACAGAAACCTGACTCACTTTGCCCTCAACTCACACAATAATGGAGACATGTCTAATTTTGCACTCATAGAATACAACAATGAAGACTTGCCTGACCTTGCACTCATCTCACACAATAATGAAGACTTGCCTGACCTTGTAATCATCCCAAACAATAATGAAGACTTGCCTGACCTTGTAATCATCCCACACAATAATGAAGACTTGCCTGACCCTGCACTCATCCAGCACATCAATTAGACTCGTCTAACCTTGGCCATTACCCTGCTGGTGGTGATGGCTGACACGAGACATCTGAGCTGCTCGCTGAGCAGGCAGTTCTCCAGCAGGTGTGCCAGTATGTGAGGATGCTCCACAGCAGCACTTCTGACTGCAAACAAAATATCATCTTAATTTATCATAAAATTATCATAGGAGGCAATCATCAACCTAATTCAAATTTAAGTAAATTCAAGCCTCCCTAATTACAACAACCGTGTTTCTCTAAGAAAGGAGGAGAGCCCCATCAAGCGTGAAATTTAGGAAACGGAAAATTCATGCATGCATAGAAACAGCAGGGGAGAAAAAAATTCTTGAAACAAGATTTAAGTGAAAGAAAAATGGGCAATGAAAAAATGGACAGCAGTAAACTAAAATAGATTTTTTATAGAAAAATTATTTCAGAAAAAAGGTTAACCTAACAATAAGCTTGGGACCTCAACTTCTAGAGAAAGTCAAATGTGCAATGTTTTACACTCATAATTTGTTCTGCTGTGGTTTTAAAAGTCAGGTCCAATTTTTACTAAATACGCCCCAAAACCATCCAAACAATTTTACAACGAGATATGTAGAAAACTTACTTAGCTCTCTCGAGTATGCATAATCAAGCAGCGCCTCCTGCAAGGAAAGCTGCCAGACCTTTGATTGAACCTTGCAGCCCTGCTTCCTCAGCTGGAAAATTTCAGCCAATTCAGGAAGCTCCTCAAGAAACTTCTCCACCGTCTGCTTGCAGCCTTTGCTTTCAAGATAGCCTGGTTAGAAAAATGGGTAAGATAAGTAAGTATAAAAATATATTCAACAAGCATAATATTAAACAGTAATTCATTACTAATGGCAATAGGTAAAATTAAAAACATTGATTGCATGACTTGAAATTTAAGCAAAAACTAAGTCTTAGATACAGTAAGAGTTTAAAATTTTCTTTTTTTAAAGCTATAAATATCTTTTCCCAAGTAAGAGAGTAGAGACCAAATCAAATCTTTTCCAAAGAAAATTGTAGAATTTTCACACAAAAATCAATCAAGTATCAAAAGCTCATACTGTCATACATATTCTTCAGTTAACCTCTTCTTATCAATATTATAACAATATATGCATTTCACAACACCAATATATTCTTAGTGTCCATACATATGATAAAAAAACTTAAGGTATAAATGCTGTACTTTAGAGTTTACTAGGCAATCATCATTTCATATCAATATATATCCTAATACATTTTGCTTTTTGCACTACAATATTACTCAAAGTAGCAATTCTAAAAATATTATTTTAACTTAGGTTATTAATTGATCCTCAGTTCTATTTTCTATGCCAAAATTTTTGAAATATGCATCAAATATTTGAATCTTGGAGATTATAAAGAATGCAAATGATGATCAAGCTTTATTTTCCCAATTATGCTATAACTACAATACAAGCTAGCTGAAATTAATCAGATCAGATTACATTTCATCCAATTTGCAAACTATTCATGCATCACATTAAATAAAATTAAGTCAAGAGGTAAAGAGAACCAGTGTGCTACAATATGAAATGTAAAACTAAATGAACTATCACTTTTTTTAAAGAAAGTTTTTAACCAATACAATCTGTGTATATTTTTTAACTGATTTTAATACTTTCCAATTAACTGCAGCTAAACCACTATCAGATACTTAATAAAAAATTACAAACACTTTCTACAATTTGCTCTTCTTTCTACAAATCCATTTTTTATATCTATCTTTCATTTTCTTTTTTTTATCAAAATGAAAGAACTTTTGGTTCCAGCACTCTGCAGTGCTCGACTTTAAAAAAATATTTTTACACAAAAATCATGATCTAATTATCATTTATCTACTCGTTCCAAAAATAAGGGTTTGAACAAACTCAATTTCAGTATTATAATTAATGTATTCTAAAAAAAATAGGGTAAATGTGAAGGAGAGGACAATGATCGATTTTCCACTGTTTGCTGCCTAAACATAGTAAATTAGATCAAAATTAATAATTTTTCTTCTATGCACTTTTGGGAGCAAATGAGTATTTAACGAGTTATAGTGGTAAATTAGTTACCGCAACTCTAGTGTTTGAAGCGGGTAGTAATTCATCGAGCACCGTATGGCAACACTACAATGGACTCTCCCTTCCGACGCGCTCGAATGATCAAGCGCATTCCCACCATCTAAGACAAAAGTTAACATACAGCCATAACTTGTTATTTTTGTGTGATAATTTCTGTTGTGTTATTAACTAAAAGATCCTAGAAGTGGGTTCAGGCTCTCCTGGGTTGGCAAATAATAAATTACTAAGTACCCAAACGTACTCTAACAGCTTAATCGCGCAACAACTAAACCTACCGCTCTAAATTGTGAAATACTCATTTGCTGCAAAAAAAATCTAGAAGAAAAGTAGTTTATTTTGATGTTATTACCATGATTCAAGCAACACAAATTCCAAAACCAATTAGTAGCTGTTTATTCAAGCGCATTCGTCTTCAAAGACAAAAATTAACATACCGCTATAACTCGTTAAATTCTCATTTCCCCCAAAAAGTGCATAGAAGAAAAGTTGTTTATTTTGATCTAATTAACTATGCTTAGGCAGCAAAAATTGGAAAATCGATTATTGGCCTCTCCTCCACAAATGCCAAAAATAGTCATTATGTAAAAAGTTCTAGCCCCTTCTGTCAAGTTCTCAATTCTTTAAGCGTTGTTACTACCCTAACATTCACAGGGTGTCTACTGATATTTCATTTCTAAATTTTTCTAAATTTTACTTTCTACTACTTTTTCTACCTTCAACAGCAAAAATTTACTACCTATTTTTTGCATAGTGAATGCTGTCCAAATGTCCAGATATTAGTAATTTGAGTCAATAATATTCGCAATACCACAGGTACAAATAGGCTCCAACTTTCTTAATACTAAATGGAGCAACCAAAGCATTGCTGCAAAAAAAGTTGCCTAAATTTGTAAGGTACCTTGTCCTAAATGAACTCCAACAAATGTTTGGCATAGACCTTGTCTTAACATCTTTCAATTATGAGGACAACAGTTCATCATATGGAAAAAATAAACTGAATGGAAACTAGTAGATTGTAAGATCCCTTTACAGCAGGGTAGAATATCAGGGAATTTTATTACCATGGCACTTACTATTTTAGTACTATTTTATTTCTCCCTTTGGCACTTCAGAAATATGAGTTTGTGGACTTTTTCTATCACACCTCAAAATCTAAATCAGCACCCTAATTATGATCAATAATGATAACAAATAGGTTATTAACAAGTCATATTACAGAACAAATCACAAAAATTTTATGTAACTTTGCTATGTATAGTAGAAAAATGAACTTTGATTAGATGGAGCATCTCCATGCTCCTATGATGACATCCTGGAGGAAGATTAGATTATAGGTTGGTTTAAGCCTCCCTAACCGCTACACAAAAGAGCGTATCAAAGAGAGGAAGGAGGAAGGCACCATTCAGTATGGATATTAGGGAATGCTGAATCTATGCAGAAGGGGCATAGAAACACTAAGTTGGGAAAAAAATTCGTGAAACAAGATAAAAGTTGAAGAAAAAAGTAGTAGGTGCTGAAAAACAGGGCAGCAGTGAACCAAAAAAGGTGGTCCTTAACATAGCAAAAAATATTTCATTAAAAAAAAAAGGCCTACCTAACTCTCAGCTCAGGCCCTTACACCTTCCCCCTGGAAGCACTAATTCCCATATACAATAATTGTATCCCCCTGAGGGGACATCCTGGAGGTAACTGAATCGCCATGACTGCCAACAGGAACTTCAAAGGAACTTCTAAGGAACTTGACTCTTGTTGAAATGATTACACATTGTATTAAAAAATAATTTCATATTATTTCACAGCATAATTTTTTCAGTATATAGACATAAATTAACATCATTGGAAAGAGAAAACTTTCAGCTTTACAAAGAGATAATTTTTCCAGAAAAAAAATTTATAGTTAAAGAGTAGCGTAGTAGCGACACGTGCCCGAGTGTGCCCGCGCTCAACTGATCCTCTGACGTAAATTGTGGGGGATTAAAGTGAAGTTGCTGAAAAACTGGTATAGTTTGTGTATTCACGTGAGTATAGTGTGTGACT
>JACJUY010007546.1:0-36132 GCA_014220935.1 Platorchestia sp. MABIK
TGTTTATGGAAAAAATTAGGGACATTCCGGCCATACTCGACCCCATATTTGGTTGAACATGGTAGGTGCGTAGATAATAAACAACCAATATTGTAGGCCATATTCGACCATAATCATCGACGATGCACACCATAATTTCCGACTGGGTATGAGCTCCATGTGAGTTGCATTTCCCATGACACATGCGAAAGTCCACATGTGGAATAAAAGGTCACATGTGGATTTCTCCAAGCTCATATCTGAGCCCTTTTGACCGATGAAAAACAAAAAATAAATTTTAAACCTAGCACTTTTCTGAGCTTCAGGAGTTACATTTTTTTTGTATGAGCAAGCCTGAGACTCCCTTCAGGGGGAATATGTGAAGTCCCGAGCTAAAGGTTAGGTAGGCCTTTTTCGCAAGCAACCATCAATCACTGGATATAACGCTAGTTCAATGTTAAATACTCTTCAGTTATATAATTGTTTGATATTTTTGGTACTTAGTAACACAGTTTTGTATTTTTCAGATTCCTTTTTTTCTTGGTTTTCAAAATGAAACCTCTTAGGAGAGTCGAAAGCCGAAAACGGCTCATGGTAAGAGACTCCACCAGTTCAGACGATGAACCGTCAAGAAACAACCAAAAATGATGAAAAAATACCAAAAACGAAATAAGATCTGCTGTCCTGTTAGCGGAAAGGCAAAGGCACAGCTACCACGCCACTTTCAATATGTGCACGCCTGGAACGCGAAATTTGCAACAATTACCTACGAACTGAAACCAACAAAGAACCCAAAACGCAAACAGTACCACAAAAGACAGCCATGCCCTTTTCCTGGGTGCACTGAGTCCAATGTCGCAAGATTTATACACCGCCCAGCCCTCTCCCTCCACCTCCGAGCAGCTACAGCAATGTTAGGTTAGGGTAATTTAGGTTAGGTTATGTTAAGCCAAGTTCAGTTAGTTTAAGTTAATTAAGTTTAAAAAGTTTGAGAATCCCTGTCCTTGAGTGCCGAGATGGAGTGTCGAATGGCCAAACACCCGCGGTCGTTGTCAAAACTTATTTTAATGATTTAATGCAGGTTAACTTTGGTATTCCGCTCTAGTATCTACTTAATTAGTATTTGTAGTGGTTATAATGCAGTGATTAATAATAACTGTATAACGAACAGATTGGCTAATAAACCTCAGTAGTACTACATGGTTAAAAAATTGGCGCGAATGGCATCTTCATGTAGCAACTCGGAGGTGGAGGGAGAGGGGTGGGCGGGGTAGAAATCCTGCGATATTAGACTCGGTGCTTCCTGGGTGCCCTGCTGTGATGAGGATTTCCTCCCAACTCATTTCCACAAATTGAGTCCCCAGGAACAAGTGACTCAGTTTGGGAATTTGTCCATTATCAGTGGCGACCATGAGCAGGATCAGCACCACAAGCAGGAGCAGCACCAGGAGCAGGAGGATTCGGTAGATGAACAGACATCAGAGTACGAACCATCAGATGAAGATGAAGAGGAGAACAATAATGTCTTTCACTTCAAGCCGATGTCTTTCACTTCTCTGATGCGTGGCTTCTCTCAGTATTTAGCAAGCCCATTGGGAAAAGCTATTGATAAAACCACCATTCAACAACACGCTCGGCAGTTAAGAATAATTATAGAGTTTTCAAAGTCAAATAGTTACCGAAACATCTTCAACATCACGCTAAACTCAATCTTTTTAAAACTGACATTGCCAGAAAAAAAAAAGGGGTAAGGGATATCAAAACCACACCATAAGGGGCTTTATTTCATCAGTTAAGCATCTCATCAAATTCTTAAAAATAAACCACAACATTGCCCCATTGTTATATTCAAGCAAGCTCGATGCTCTTTACGAGCAACTCTCGGACCTGTCGGCTGGCCTCAAGAAAGGGTGCCAGAGGGAGACCTGGAGCCGGCAGGAGCAGGACCTACAGCGAATGCCATCCACCAGGGATATAAACACGTACCTGGAGAGTGATCTAAGGAAAGAAATTGAACGATCCATCAAATCCATGGACGTTGAGTCCGATCTATCTGCTTCATCTTCACTTAGCAAATCATTGCTTTCGATGCTGCTCGGCTTTTTCGCTAAGAAATTTCCTTTAACGACGGGTCTCGAGCTGGGGAGATTCGCCACTTGACCATTGATGAATTTTTGAACGGAAAAACGCACAACGAGGGCACTCTTCAAGTGCATGTCAAAAATCATAAAACGTACTATAAATATGGGCCCGCGTCACTTATTCTTAACGTAAATCTTGTCCCCTTGCTTACAATTTACCTCCACACTTCGCTTAAAATTTGTGAATCCAAGTTCCCCTCGCAATTTTTTTCTAACTTCAACCGGGGCGAATCTCTCCAGCTCAAGCCTTACGTTTTATATGCCCTTCTGCGCAAGACCGCAGTTACAAAGGTGCATGCTTTGTTCCTTGAGCGCAAGCAGGCGCTTGCAACAAAGATGAACCACTCCCGATGCCAATGCCTCTAGGTCATATTTGACGCTTGACCGTCGCGCCAATGCCCTAGAGGTGGCCTCGGAGTTATGGAAAATGTTCCGACACTCAGGACCCAGTTCTGAGGCTTTCAGCAGTGCTGAAACCTGAAAGTACCTCTACTGCCGAAGAAGGGGCTTCAGTGCCGCCTTGCGACGAGTCTGAAATTGGCGCTTTCGCTGCTCCCGCTGCCGCTGCAGAGTTGTCCGAGCGCGTTAGAAGCTTACAGCTTATATCCCTGGCAGAGGCGGAAATCGCGCTCGGCCCTTCTGGTGTTGGTCGTAGTTTTGAACGTAACCACTTCACGCCAGAATTCCAAGAACACTTAGCAATAACATTTACGGACCTATTCCAAAAAGGTTCCATTATGAACCGGAGTGACATCGAAAAACGATTGAGAAAAACTGAAATTGGCCGAAAGAAGTTGAAACAATTTAACTTTGCTAAACTTGAAAATAAACTGAACAATCTGAAGTACCTCCATACTAAATGGTGCCTTCATCCTTCCACTCTTCGATACGCTATCTAATCATTTTAGGTAAAACGAATACTGTGATCTGACACTCTAGTGAATTTTCAACTGTGCGTTCGTCCATTTAGATTCTCATACGAATAAGATTGCCATTTCATTTCAAGCAACGTACAATTTTAACTAAATTTCTCTGTAAAAATAACAAGCGGCCTTCGGATGGATTCGTGCTCAATAAACTCAAGATTGTTATATTTTGAAGTAAAATCAATAGAAAAATTAGTCTAATTTTCTTGCTATTCACGCGTTCCATTTTGCAATTCAGAGGTCAAGAATTGTATTTTGCCTTGAAAGGAAAACTAAAACTCTGTAAATAAAACCCCTTTTACTCTACCTATGAATATGAGCAGTTTTTAGTTCAACTAACACAAGCCTTCATACAGATATGAAACCGTCAGAAAACGGTCTACAAGACAAAGAGAAAAAATTCATCATTGAAACTAATTTCTTCGCAGAATTTTACCATTGAAATATAGCATTCGAAGACAAGCGTTGAAAATATCACAATTCAATTGAGCTCATTGAAATTGAGAGTCGAGAAACGATTGAAAATAAAATGAACTAAGAAATCTTAAATAAAAGCATGCAGTGAAGTCTCGATAGTCAGCATTTGGACCCTGCAGTTATAGACGAGACCCCACGGGCATGCACGAGACCCCACGGGCATGCACGAGACCCCACGGGCATGCAATTATGAGAGTGGTGGATGAAGTGAACAATTGCTTACGTGCGGTAAAGAAAAGGAGTTAGGAGAAGAGACTGCCCGGCATTTCACAAAATGGACATTTGACTTGTGCCTGTATCAGACCAGTCCAGAGTCAAACATGTTGGATATATTCAAGTATAAACCATACCAGTCAATGACTTTCACTAGAGAAAAGCTGACGAAGTTCATATTGGATACTTCTCAAACACCTCTTAAAATCAATCTTGACTTCAGTAAGCGGTGTCTTCACCAAGACCACAGCTTCACTTCACCAATCGCTGAGGAAATAGACACCATCTTTGGAACACCAATGTTCTATGCAGAAAGATCGTTCTGCTTGTTTCGAGATCATTCCAATCCTCCGAAAGATGAAAATGAATAGCACAAGCCCGGACCAAGATGCTTTTATGGATGGAATTCCTTAGGTGAAGGCATGAATCAAAAGTTATGGACACTGATCACAGTTTGGGGCATTCATGTGTCCACCTGTGACATTGATGCTGCCATCGACCTAATGGGTGCTGTTGACCACAAGTTGCTTTTCATGAACAGACCAGAACTCTTCCAGAATTAAAAATGAGCTGCTTGCTTGTCTTGAAACTATATCTGGCAATCTTGAACTCCCTTTGAAGTTCGAGAAAACTTACGCATCAATGAACTTCATGGAGTACGGCAAAAGACCGTACCATAAAGGGAAGGCAATCTCAATGTCAATCGAAAGGTCAACCAGAATTGGAACAGAATCGCATGAGACAGTCCTATCAACGAATACAAAGATAAGCGGCATTTATTCAACTGCAATAGCATGTGCGGGTGAATCCTTTGTACCCATATCGGCTTTTGTAGTCCCATCCATGGAAGTCTTAAGGACTATAGAAAAAACAGACTATCAGAACATCTGAACAAGAAGCAACTATTCTCCTGGTTGGAAGACTATTTGGTGGACTTTGTGTGCTTGTATCCAAATTTCTTTATGACGGAAATTAAGGATGTTCCTGTTGAATACTTACACACCTTTCAAAATATTTGGCGTCTAGAACATCACCATGGAAAACTCACGAGAGCATTGTTAGCTCTCCCTCTCACTCAAGGAAATGTAAATTGGGAGCAATGGTCAAGGACCCCTATACACTTCCTCGAAATAGGCCATGGACACAGATTCAAAGATCCGTGATCTTGTAGAACAAAAATTAGCAGAAATAATACGGAATCGGTACTTGCTGCCGTTTCTAACCATTGGTGCTCAAGATGCTGAAAATCCTCTGGTAGATTATCTTGAAGACATGGAGCCAATGTCATTGAAACTGGAAGCCAAGATTCTAGAGCTTAGTTATGTTCCTCTAGCTGAGATTTTCAGCATCCTCGACTTGGAGATTTACTCTGACAGGTGAAGTTACTCATAAAGGTCTTCACAGAGAAGCGCGAGAAGATGACAAAAGTGTTTTCCAAAGAATGTAGCCAAATACAACACACGCTCATCTAAAGAACTTTTCGAAAAACCTAGAGCCAGATCAGTGTCCAACAGCAAAAACGGATCAATTAAGACTGTCTCGAGCAGGAAAAATTTCAATAGTTCCTTCATGTCCACCTCTATCTCACCAGGTTGTGATGAAGAGATGGCATTCCATCCCAGAAGATGAGAAAGGTTTGTCTATCTTTGTAGAAGTGGACCAAGTTATGACCCAGATGATAAGGCCTATCCGAGACCGTATTACATTGAAACTAACTTCAACTTCAACTTCAGGAAAACAAAATCTCCCTACGAACTAATCGATCCAAATCCAATAGACAAAACTGGTATCGAGATCGGCGAACTTATGAATTGGATCTCTTCTGATGAAAATCTTCCAACTCTTCTTAAAAGACTTATTGCGGAGAAAACAGTGACAGATCCAGAAAAGATTGAAGAACTTGCCTGCTGTTTAGAATCGGAATCATTTGACCAACGTGGTTGTCTTCTTCGTTCCAGACGCGGTGCTCATGTGAATTATGATCCGGTTGTGATGACTTATATTCAGATTAATACACATCAGGCTACAAATCTACAAGAATCAACAGGCGATCTAACAGTCATGATCCAAGGGGTGAAAGTAATGATTGGAGCTTTCATCTCATCTTGTCTGGGGAAAACCCCCCCCCTGGTTAATGGGGTGCAGTTCTGCACTGTAGAGCAAGTAACAGAGCAGTTTTTTCTGGAGATTTCTCAATCCGTTCCTCAATCTTCCAGCTATCCAGGACTAGATGCTTCTATGATCAGTCTCATCCAATTTGAGGTGAAGAAATTGGAAGGAGAGCGAACTCTACACCCATTACTGGAGCTTGTGAGTACATTGCAGAAGAATTAACCTCTCCTCGAATAACTGACTATAAGTCATTCGAGAAAGCCAGGCATCGTACACACTGCTGAAGGAACAGTATCGCGAGACATCCGATTACTAGAACCAAAACTCTTCAAAGAAATGGTCCGACGACTCTTCCAAGACCTAAATTGTTCGAGGATTTACGAACGATCCCTTCGGCAGCTTATAACGTTCATACCACTTATCTAGAATTTCTAGATAGATTTGCTCAGAAATTGATGACTACTCATGTATATGGAGATATGATGCTCTCCACTGTTGATTTTGACCTCTCACATCTGGACACTCCATCCCAGCGGACAGGTTCAAGATTGATGCTCAAAATAGTAACCAGTAGAGATGATTAGTGGTGAATGGGGACTGTATTCGGAGGGCCCCCACCAGTTTCGGGAGACCCCGAACGTTTTCTTTGGTTGGTTTCGACGACCAGCCAGTAAAGTGGATAACACACGGACCCACAATAGTTTCCACCAGAATTTTGTACAAGCCAGTTCTTAACTTCGACTAGAGTCATACAATGGTTTATGAGTAAATAAGTCCGATATATCTATTCGTAATAGGTACTTCATCGAAGAAAAACTTATTATATTCAAGCCTCATTCGTTTCAGGATGTTCGTTCTCCGTTAAATTTCCAATTTCTGAATTTCCTTTTAGTCCCGAGTTCTCCCAGCAAAAAATAACCGATATTTCACCCTAGAAATGAATCCGTAGATAAAAACCTGACCTGTTGTCATGTTAGTAGTACCCCGAGCGACATTAACCTTAGAATATTCTACAAACCGGTTCAATAAACTTGAGAGAAGAGTCATTGTTTTATTCAAGTTAAGGGTATCTACTTTTTCGGTGACGTTCACTCAATAGGTAAATTTAAATATCTGAGATTTTCACTCGACAATCCTAATAGATAAATAATCAGAAAAAGTTTAATTATACTGCTGGTCCATCAAAGTTTGATTGAAAAGATAATTATTCCACAAGTCTTGTTTAAGGTAAATAGGTTAAAAAGACTACACACAATCCACTTTCCAGATAATAACCTGAAGTAGTTATAATTTATACCTCAATTGTTTCAATTGAACGATTGCAACCAGTATTTGCATATGCATTGTCCAGCGCGGCAGAAAGCTCCTCTTTCAGTGTGGTGATGGTTTACTCGGTCACTTAAAATTCCATTTTATACATTGAATTAAACACCTTAGTCACGTCCACTCGGGTCTGGAACTATCCAATTAACCCAACATGTGATTCTATCACGTGTCCACTTTATGCACATACTTTCTTCAGCAAGTATGCATAACGGTAAGATAGGGCGTGATATCAAATAATGTGCAAGACTTTATTCCTGCTGGCTTAGGTGGAAGGCTTTGAGGACAAACATTGGCCCTATGCTACGCTTACATATCCAAGCCTAAAATATGTTAATAAGTAGCACCTTCCCCGCCCAATTCTAAACCACCCTTCGCTGTAGGTAATTAATACTGCATATTAAGACTTGACCTTCCAGCAAGAGGAGCAACATGTGTAATTCTTCGTACACTGGTTTGTGGATCATTTCCAAAGGGGCAATCTCCAGGTACCATTTGAAGTCCTAGCACACTGATATCCACACCGGTAAATCAAAAGACACGTGGCAACTCTCTTATTAAATTAGCATGGACTCAAAGTTCCTTTAAGTAGCACTGCGGGAACGTTTACAACGTAGCTAAATACTCTACGCCTCAGGCGAAAGATTAGCAGGACGCTATTTAGTAATTTTATACACAATCATTCAAATTCTAGCTGCAGCTTTCATCAACAGAACGCAACGAACAAAATAATTCCAACTTAGGGTAACAAACACCCGGCCTTTGTACCGAGCCGGCAACGATGAACTATAATTTAGGAAGCATTCAGTAGAACTGAAGCTAACAACAGTAAAGATTTCAATTTTCGATGTAAAGACAGGTCACTGATCATTTCACAAATTACTGGTCGATCAAACGCACTGTGCCCAGCGAACAAAAATACCCGTGCTAACGAATGAAGATTTACATCCAATTTCTAAGCTCTCGCAGCAGATATCTGCCACGACAACAGGGTGGGAGGTAGTTCCTCACCAACTTTATGCTGACAATGTGGCAATATTCGCGTCGCGGTTAACGAAAGAAAACGAGCTGGGAACCGAATCATCAGCAGCCCCAGCAGGTGCGCCAACCCACAGCGAAGTCTTGACTCCTAATGAAGAAAATTAAATTATTAGAATTGCGGTGAGGATAAGCGATTTTAATTGATAATCACGGCCCCAAACGCTGAAAGTAAAAAGGACGTTACACTGCGGGAAGGTTTATACCTCATGTTCCAAAAGTCAGAAACTGAACATGTGCACCTCGCACACCTAACCTTCGCGCACCACAGCGTCGCCTTAGACGGTCTACAGACAAAATGCTGGACGAGCTACGGTTAACATTGCGGCCAACGCAATCGCTAAGAATCATTAGGTAGCGCCGGCAGCTCAGGTTTACTGCACGAACAAATATACAGATGTGAAATTCACGAAAAACAAGTTAGGGAGTGGGCACCAAACTATTACTGTTACAACCAAGATGGAGTTTCAATCAAGCGCACGAACCTATCACCAGAAGATTGTCTCACCCAAAAAAATTGGTGCTAAGATGTATCGCATGTTTTAATTCTCGAATAGAGATGTCAGGTTTAAGATAAGTAAGCGAGAGTAGAGTAGAGTAAGAATCGGTAGAGAAGCGACAAAGTTTAGAAACACATGAAGCTGGTCTTGCACACCGACACGGCGCAAGAAGCGCATGTCTTCACCGTCGCGCACAAGGAGCCCGCCTGAACTGTCACTGGTTGGTTCTGTTCAAACCCATGAAGACTGCAGGACCGAGCTAAGGCTTCCGAGAAGTACAGTTAGGCTACGCACGACAACCCGAAGCTGTTTGATGACATTAGAAAACGTCGGATTGATGGCGAAGTAAATGTGAGCCAACTGAAGTACAGTCGAAGTGAACTGTACCTACATGGGAATTTCCACACGTGCTAAAAACTGACGTTCTATGATGAGCAACGATAACGAACTTGTTGTTAGAAGAAGCTGCGAAGACAGTCACAGGCATTCACGCTCGGATACTGTGAAGAAATATGGCTGCTATACCGAAACTTGTTGAACTGTAATAATCATGTGGAGCAGAACAAGTGCTTCATTGAATCAGATTACTTAAGTCTGAAGTTCTCCCAGTTCAAAAAAAAAATATATCACTCAAGAAATCAATCCCAAGATAAAAATCTGACCTGTTATGTTAGTAGCAACCCTAGTGACATTAACCTTGAAACCCGAATAAAATTGATAATATTGATTAACCTCGGCAGCGCAGCACCTCCACTGGCATGTACCCACGTAAATCAAAGAAATATAGGGCCATCCGCTAAATGGCGTCTTAATCTAACGAGAATGCATCATTATGAGAGCTTGATTATGCTGGTTTTATATTTCTGTTATTCTAAGGAATATATGTAATTTTAGCGGTAAGCAAGTAAATTTCAAGTCATTCAGATCGTCGTTTAGGATGCATTATCAGCTGGCAACAATTAAGTAGGTGGATACAGGAGTTTTTGCGCTTATTTTTTAACCTTGCAATTTTAGGAGCCGGACATATAAATACAAAGTCTAAAGGCCCGTTTACACTAGGGGCGTCACACGGGCGTCAAGCGCCTCACGGCCCCTCTGTGCAGCAGCTACGTGCGCTTCAGGCGGGCATCCGAGTGATTGACCAGCTAGCGATTCACGGCCGCCCTGCCTCTTGCAACACAGGCGCTGCACTCAGTCGGTTGCTGTCCGTGGTAGTGTGTGGTAGTCTGTGCGTAAACGCTTCAGCTTGAACTATGGAGAGCAACCCCACATTTGTATGGTCTCGCTCTCTAGTAGAAACCTTAATTGAACTATACAGAGCTCATGCCATTTATGTATTTAAAATAATCTTTCCACCTTAGCTTATGTGTTTTAGGTATATTTTGCAATACAAATAATGGGAATTACGTCTATCTTTGTTTTTTCATGAAATTTTTGAGTCAAAAATTTCTACCATTTTACATTTATTCATAATACAAGTTTTTTCTATTTTGCTATATTGAAATGAACTGGAAATGTGACTTATTTTTGAAACCAAATATTGATTCAACAACGGAATTGATTTGAAAGGATTTAAAAAATTAAATGGAAAAATAAATTGTTTCACCAACCTTCAAGTAGTCATCCTTCAATACAGCTTCACATGTTTCAATAACAATTGAACTCAATGCAGATTTTGAATGCAGTCTTGTTTAGTTTCGAAAATCCAATTTATTTTCAACTGAAAGTCTTCTGAAGATGTGAGTGTATGAACCCCTCTCTTCTCTTCCCTGCAACCATTTTTTGATCCCAATGCTGCGATGCCTACCTTTTTTCTCTTCACAGCAGCACACCCTAAAATAATTGCCCAGAGCTCTCCTTCACTCACATCCATCCTCACAGGTGTCTAGATGCCGACTAAATTGTGTGACAGGCGCGTGTATCAAAAAATGAGTGTGAACAGTTGTGGGCGTCAAGCGCTGCAGCAAGCGCGCGTCAAGCGCTCGCCCAACCCTGTCGTTGCCCCGGTGTAAACGGGCCTTAAGAAAAAGACTTCGAACGTCATGCCAATGTTTGAATATTTAAGTGCTACAGTGCTTATGTATCGTTATTTTTTCTGAATCTTGATGCAAAAGTTATCAGTGAAGTAGAATCAGGGTGATTTAGGTCACATGAGTCATTTGATTGAGAAGCAAGTTAGATATCGACAAAGAGAGTCGAGGGTACCTGTTTTAATATGCGGTTTCCTTTTGATGTTAAGGTTAGGTTTAAGTTAGATTAGCGTAAATAAATTGTTATTTTAATTTTTGTTTTGTTTCAGGTCAAAATGAATCTCTGGGACTTTCCAAAATCTAAGGAGGAAGGTCCCACAGATTCTTTATATATTTATATGGAAAGGAGACAAATTGCGTTAGAAACAAAAATAAATAAACAGAGATACCTTCTCATATGAAACATTTATTCATACCGTGCAGAACATTAATTCAATATTCATAAAACAATTAAATTTTTCACTTTTTCCCCTTAACAAGCGGTGAAAATAACCCACAAGTACCATAGCCGAGATTTTTTTTAGAACCAAGCATGAGTAAAAATCCTGACGTATCACAGTGAGTGCCACACTTAGTTTCCGTGCAAGCGTGTGTACCGAAACAGGAATTGTGTGGTGAATAACGTCATAATGAAAAAATTACAGAGCTGATAAAACCCTTCCTTTACGAATATCATGTCGCTATACACGAAATAACGCTAAAGTTACATACAGTATACCACTGATAACAGTTAACAAGCTGTGCCTTATATAACCGTCGACGTCTGGCCTGTCGCTCATGGTGGACGTCCTGAGCATCTGTGGGGATCATCCATCAAAAATCTTCTAGCATGAAAACTGACCACTTTCCTTTGTACCGCTGTTTTATTGCTAGTATATCCTGTTTTAAGAATAATTGTCTACTTAAATTCCGCAAACGTTGCTAGGCATAAAACTCCTTAGGATTGAGAATTGGTTCAAACTGTTTTGCAAAACTTGCGCATTTTGGGACCTACATATACAGTTAGCGACGAAATTATTCGTACACCCCTCGTCTTTCAAAACTTTCTTGAATGACTCAAAAACTATTATTGCCACAGGCATAAAATTTTCACTGGGAATGAGACACATTTTAGTGAGAATAATGCAAAATTTTTAGAACAAAACATTTTTGAAAGATTTCGCAAGCTGAACTTCAGAAACACGATATGGCAAAATTATTCATACAATGGGTAGTATTACACTTTATAAGTGGTGAATCTACCATTTGAGTACATTTTTACCAATCAGTAGCGTGACCTTTCATTTTCATAACATTTAAAAGCCTTTTATTGTTGTTTTTGGCAAGATTTTCCGTGGTTTCAGATGAAATAATTGTTCTATTCTTCAATGGCGATACGTTTCAATTCCTGAAGATTCTTTGGGGGCTTTCTTGTTGATGTTGACTTTTATTCCTGGCAACAAATTTTCATTGGGAATGAGATCAGGACTCAACGAAGGCCATGGCAGCACATTTATCTAATTTTTTTTGGAGCCAGCTAGTTGTAGACTTGACCGTGTGCTTTGGGTCATTGTCTTGTAGAAATTCCCAAACTACCCTTCGTAAGTCCCAATCAATTGGCTTATACATTCAGGTTTGCGTCCAAAATAGCAATATGGTCATCAGAGTTCATCTTTCCTTCAATTGCAACCAATTTTCCAGTACCCGATGCAGTAAAACAACCCCAAAACATCAGTGATCCACTTCCGTGTTCTACTGTTGGCAGTGTTCTTCGGCAGCAAAGCTTTTCCATTCTTACACCAAACCTTCTTCACGTCATTGTGCCCAAAAAGCTCGATTTTGGTTTTGTCACTCCATAATACTTTCTCCCAAAAGTCTCTGTCCTTATTCAAATGTGACTTTGCAAAGTTCAAGCGAGCAGCAACATGACATGGTTTGTGGAGTGTAGGCCTACGAGGTCAGCGTCTGTGTAGACCTTCCTTCTTCAGACAGCGCTGGATTGTACGATTGATCACGCTAGTTCCCTGAGCGTTCAATCTCTCGGCAATGCCGTCTAGCTTCACTCGTGGATTAGCGGTGACCTCACGTCACAATTTTCGAGAACTTTTCAACGAGATTTTTTGTTTGCGACCATGCCCATGCAACGTTTCTACTGTAACAAACTCAGCAAACTTTTTTATAACATATTGTACTGTAGATCTTGGGATGCTCAAACCCTTAGATATGTCGCGATGACTATTTCCAGCTTTGTGACAGTCAATAATCCTGTCTGAGGTCCACACAGAGTTCCTTAGTTTTTCCCATCGTGGCGCTAGTGTACGAATGACGAACTCTACTCCTTATCTCCCCATCTGGCACAATTTTCTACAATGATCTCACATTTAGAATGTTCAAGAACATTTTAGACACAAATTATTTTCAATAAAACAAGTACAACAGTAAATACTTCCCAATGAAATGCAATGTTCTCAATTGTATGAAGAATTTTGTCTTATTCGTGTTTCTAAAGTTTAGCTTGTTGAATCTATCAAAAATAATATTTTGTTCAAGAAACTTCGTATTGTTGTCACTATTATGTGTTTCATACCCTGTGAAAGGCTTATGTTTGTGGTAACAATAGTGTTAAGTAATTCTAGAAAGTTTTGAAAGACGAGGGGTGAACAAATAATTTCGTCGCTAACTGTACCTCCTTTTTAACCCAACAAATGACATTTATTTTTGTGTCGATAATTACTTTGGGATGGAAATTTTTGGCATGAGTGTTCAAATGCACAGGCATTCATGTTTAGGAATTTCGCAAAGTGCTTCATTAGTCCAAGGCAGCCCGCCCACTGTAAAAAATATTCTATGTTAAAAAATGTAAATGTAAATCTTCTAAACATTGGGTGTCTGACTACGTCCTGTCGGTGGCATTACTCATTTGCAACCTCTTATGTCGATGCCAACGTGTAGTCGGCTCGCACTGTTCAATGTTCCTCAGACACCTCTCTAACCCAACCACGCACACACGTCTTAGCTCTGTTCAGCCTGTCGTCGCCTCCATTACGTCCCGCCTCAGCCGTGGAACCGTGGAGTGCCACCTACGCATGTGCTGCTAGTCCCGCAAGTGCCTCGCCGGCCGGGGGCGGGTTCGCTGTAGGGCGCTGGAGCCGATCGTCTGCGTCTCGTCACGTCTTGCGCCGTGTCTACTAGAGGCCTTAGTTTGGCACCTGGGACGTCGTCTCTCCGCTGCTCTACTTGAGAGCCCAAGGGATGTGTCTGACGCGGTGAGTGTGCTGACGGTATGGGCGCTTTTGTCAGACATCCTTGTCCGTAGGTCCAAGAAATTATTTCTAGGGAAACGTCCCGTTTCTCGGTCCTTTTATCAAAAATTACCGCAGCCTAATTGAACTTGTTCGTTAAACATTATCCTTGAACTTGTTCGTTTAACATTATCCTTGAACTTGTTCGTTAAACATTATCCTTGAACTTGTTCGTTAAACATTATCCTTGAACTTGTTCGTTAAACATTATCCTTGAACTTGTTCGTTAAACATTATGCTTGAACTTGTTCGTTAAACATTATGCTTGAACTTGTTCGTTAAACCTTATACATGAACTTGTTCGTTAAAACATTAAAACTTGAACTTGTTCATTAAAACATTAAAACTTGAACTTGTTCGTTAAAACATTAAAACTTGAACTTGAACTTGTTCGTTAAAACATTAAAACTTGAACTTGTTCGTTAAAACATTAAAACTTGAACTTGTTCGTTAAAACATTAAAACTTGAACTTGAACTTGTTCGTTAAAACATTAAAACTTGAACTTGAACTTGTACTTATGCTTTCATGATCTTCAGATGGCTGCTATTGGGGAGGCCGTAAGTAGGCTGCCGCCGGAAGCGCCGCGCCCGGCGTGTTGCATCGCTGCATGCTCAATCCGCCGGCTTTTTATCTACGAACCCTAAAATTCCTAGCTTAAATAAAATCGGCGAACTTCATTTGCTTTCTTTGCTGGATTTATTTACGTCATCGCTGATGTGTAAACACCCGTAATAAATTAAATTCATTTTGATTCGGGTTAAACAATAAATTTGAATAACTTGCAACTGTTACAATTTTTTCCCACTCAGTTTTTTCAATACCCACTGATGCGACGCAAATATGGGTGCGCTATTAGACGCAGGGCTCCCACTCATGGGTTTTTCCACCCAGATCTTGTTTTTTTTTTATCCCGCCTGGGTTTCTAGGTTTAATTTTTGAAATATGGCTAAATCTGGGTTTTTGAAGTCAGGAAGTAAATTCATCATTTCCTCGAGTAAATTGAATAATGAAGTTAAGAATTTCTGGGTCTAAACCATGTGAAAATGCATATTAGATACAAAACTACGCGTAACGGACGGGGCAGAAATTATTTAATCTGGTTCTCGCCCTTAAAAACGCGTAACGAAAGAGTATCTTACGACTTGCAAGCCCGACCAAGCCGGGGATGGAGAAGTCCATGGTGAGGTTATGTAAGTTGTGTCGCTTCGATTTGCTCGGCTTGTTGCAGTGAGGTGACGTGCATTTTGATCGTAGAACTGGTTGTGCATTCTCTTAAAGTGAATGTTTTAAATTTTACTGTGCATATTTAATTTTCATATTTTAGCTGCACTAGTATTCAAATTGGCTAGCTCTCTGAAATCGATGTCTAAAAAGGGGCATACGCAATTTTTCAAAGAAGAATGGTTGATGGAAAGAGTGGAAAACCTTACACGGTTGGAAACCTAAACCGAAATCGGTGAGAGATGTCATCAACGGAGTATATCACCAACGTAATGAAAAGCGCCATGCACAACAGAAAAGTCGTCTTAATGTCGATATTAGCGCTGCAGAAGAGAATGAAGAGGAGAAACAGGATTTAAATCAGCATTTACATCATTGTTTTCACTCATGTTAATTACCTTCTCACTTTTTTCTTATTAAAATAACACTTCTAGGTTTTTTTGAACGAATCTGGGTGTTTTTCATGTTCAATCTAGGTTTATCTGAAAATTTAGAGTGGGAGCCCTGATTAGACAAGGCAACCAGTGTGGCGTTGCAAATTGCAGAGGTAGGTTGTAGCTCGCAGTGACTGCGGCACGTGACTTCTTCATTTCATTATTAAGAACGTATACAAAACTTAGATCCTGTTTTACGCTTTTGAATGTCCATGCGTTATTTATTGTCTTTATTCTCTTAAAAAGAATGAGATTACAGGGTCATACAACTATTGATTTAATATAATTCTTTTGATGTATTATTAACTTCTCTGAAAATAATCTTGAATTTGTGAGAATCAACATGAAATGCTCTATTAAAAACCTCATATTGGAATAAATTTTTTAAATCTATTTTACAGCTTGTATTCGCAAATCAATATGAAATTTTTGTTTTTATAACGCACAGAAACAAACAGAAGAAACAGTAAATTACTTAATTAATAGAACTAAATATTAAGTTCAACACCAAACTCAAATTTTCAGTCAGTTGTAGTAAACTGTTTTGAAAATACGAAACATGAACTGGATCGTGCCTTCAGTTAGCTCTGATTAAATATATTTGAAAATTGAGTTGGCGATTACTGGTCGGTCATTTTGAAAATTACCTCCGTGTACCACCGGTGGCGCACGTCGCAGTCTAAGTGTGAGTTCATTCATTTGCTGTATTGATATAGTTAGACTCAAGTCTAAAAAACATATTAAATGGTTTGATTATTGAAAATCGAATAAAGTATTTCCTATTTTTCTACCCGCTACATATGATAAAATATTAAAATGAATGCACATTAAGGTACTTGACTCAGATAGTCAATCTTCTTTTTCTAGTCACTTTCGTGGCAGGAAGTAATGTTTTTCTATTTTTTTGATGGCTTTGATAGTTACATCATATTGAGCTAAACTGTTCAAACTTATTAACCTATGGTTTATTTCTTAAATTTCTGATCAATTTATTTACCAGAAAATACTACCTGATAAGCATTCAATTATAAGGGAAAAGTGACATTTGAAAATGAAACGTATCACGAATGTGTGGAAAATGGTAATATTCCGCTTTATTTTTTACAGAAATTACGACTAATTGTGTCTAAAATGATACATAATTGCTTATATTACACTTATTAGCATTCCATATTATAGGACATTTATTAACACTTAGACTGCGACGTGCGCCACCGATCGTACACGAAGGTAATTTTCATAATGCTCCTGACCGACCAGGAGTCGCAAACTTAATTTTCATATATTATTAAATCAGAGTTAAATACAGGCACGATAGTTCATGTTTGATATTTTCGAAATAGTTTACTACACTTGACTATAAATTTTACTTTGGTGTTGAACTTAATACTTAGTTGCTGCAGTCAAAGTATTAAATCCTTCGACTACCTATTGAATAGCGGACAGAGTTTATGTTGGCTCAGTGGGAGGCGGCGTCACAACTATCCTTACTCTATAACGGTCAGTCGAGCACTGCTCCGCAGGGTCAGGGTTGCCCAGGCCTTCCACGCTCGTCAATCTTTTTACCCTAAGCTGACATGGATTTTACCCTAGAATGATCCTTGATTACCCTAGGAAATGCAAATGAGGTTAATATAGTAATTAACGTAGAGTCTTCAATAATACAATTGGCTTTGCTTTTAATTACGACACATTAACGGCTTTTTTAAAGTATGTGGGGATTCGTTAACTAATCAATGAATGATATGAACACCTTTATTATGGAAATTTGCAGAAAATGACAGCCTTCCATCAAAATTACAAAAGATATTTCCAAATGTGGATCGATAAACAACTCAAACACAAACAACAAACAACACAAACACAAAGATAAACAAACGCACAAAGCACTGTGGTCGACAGAATTGATGTGCAGGGTTACATAAATAGTGTTCACAATACATGAATGATAATTGTTACAGAAACCAAACAGGAAATTTTGGGCTCCACTCGCTGTATTGAGTGTTTTGACCGGTTCAAAGCAAATAAAAAATGAATAAACTCAACGTTCGTTGTTGAGTTTAGCCTCACAACATGTTCAAACTAAGAAAAAGCCTAACTTAATACAAACAATTTTTAATCTCCAGGAAGCTATTCTACTCACATAAAAAAAGAGTTCTGCAAATACTTAGTACAAAGCCACAATCTACAAGATAATAAAAACGCTATCGCGCTTTCCGCATTTTGTATTTCAAAGCTATCGGCATTACAGTAGGTTCTGCACACGTGGCATTGCTTTTCACTTCATTAGTTGCCATAATTAGATTAGTATTAATTGGAAAATTAGAAGTAGTGAAGTACTGCATGCGTCAAACCAAGCACGGTTTCATTCTTCTAACTGGTTCTTTGTGAAGTTTTGGTCAAATTTAATTTGCTGAAAAAATGTTCAACGGAAGCGTTTGAAAACAGAAAGGCCAACAAATTTGAAATTACAATTTTAAAATTTGGATAACATGACAGCCCACTGGCATTTTTACGGCTAAGCAGCATTTCCCGGTAATTAACAGCCGACATGTCTGGTGTCAGTTGTTCATTCAAGTAATGTTTTCGATAATCTTCCTCAAGACATTTCTTATTGACAAACTTTTTCATTTGAGGAATTTCGTCTAATATACGTGTTAACAAAGATTTTGGAGTCAGTGTTGAAACATTACGCTGATTTAGACAGCGTACGAGGTCATGTATAGGGACCTCGGCGAAAACTTTTTTTTAGATTTAAAAAATTCTTCAACTAAGAAGCATCTATAACTAGTAAAAAGATGCTCTTTCTTTTGTGAAGTAATGCCAGTTATCTCTGATATCGTTCCAGTTGCTGTTATCTCAATGCATATAGTCTCGAATGGCCAGTTGATTCGAATCGTCGGTTGTTCTATTTTCATCTTAAATTTTCGCGCTCATTAGAGATCTAAAACCCGTGAGGCATGTAGTATAATCTACTCCATGTCTAACGGGTTGGGTTTTTATTTCGCTGCTGAGGGCGAAAATTGAAAATTAGTATAGAATAACCGATGACTCTAACCGACGGCCTTTTGAGACTTACCCTATCACCTACTGGCACAAAATCAAAGTGAGTGTTGGATGGGATGGATTTAGCAAAGAGATGGTCGCATTCTTCTCCAAAGCCACACGCATAAAATCTGAACAAATGCTCCTAATTAGGCTGTACATCTCTGATCTAAGATTGGAGATATTCGGAGAGTGAGACTGAAACAAAGTATTAAATGCGTTCAATTTCCCAAAATTTTGATTTAAGAACTCCAAATAAGTGCGGGTTAGCTTGTTGTTTAACGACAACTCAACAAAGTGAAGTGTGAGTGCATCCCACAACTCCAGCAATGGACGTACACAAGCTTGTAAATAAACTGCACGTGCACATTGCGGAACGAATCGCAACTTGTTGACACGAAACAAATGTTAATAAGTTCTATCTTTAAATTAAATGTCTTCTGCATTATTATTTCTCATTTGGATTATTCAACTGTAGTTATTGACAATCTCATGTTTTTTTCTTGATTTTTATAAACTGAATCTAAAATTTAGATTTTACCCTCGATTTTGCATTTTTTTCCTTTACCCTAGACTGTACCCTAGGAGGGGTCTGATTACCCTAGACTAGGGTAATTATCCTAGGAGTGGAAGCACTGGGGTTGCCAGATAAATCGGTTAGCTCATGGCCACATTTTATGAAAAAAATGGCCCAAATGGACACTTTAAAATATCCCATGGCCAAAATTTTTATTGCCCATATCACACATAGACCTACCAAAACCTTATTTATTTATTTTATGATGGATAAATAACAGACATATGTTTAATTAAAAATCACGATACTAATAAACTTGATACTGACAGTAACAATATTATGACAAGTTCACGTCCTCGAGATATTGGAGGTATTCTGTTTCTTGGGTCGTGTGATACAGGTTATTACTGCTAAGTCTCTTCAGCGTACTTTTGAAATTGTGGCAGCACATGTCGTTGTTACTTGAAAATGAACGAATACTAACAATTGAATCGAAGAGTTTGATTTGCTATAGATTCCTGGGTTGTGTTTTAATTGATAATACATGAGAAAAAATTCTGTCAAAAATATATTGCAATACTGGGGGGCACTATGAGGCATGTAAATGCGTAGTGTGATAATTCTTTAAATTGTTCATGCTTTGAAACAGCTTGCCCAAAATTCAAGCGCTTCTTTAGGAATTTCATGTCCTTTGAATGTTTTTTCTCGATTCCACGCTCCTAGACTGATTTTTCGATACTATTCTTCAACTAGATCAAAAAATGGCTGATCTGAAAATCTTCCCCTATCCGTCTGGCTCAAAAGAATGGTAGGATTTAGCAGGAAAATATTATATATGGCCTTGAAACACATCTACTGTTTCAGGGAGTCGCTTGCTTACTTGATTAAAAGCTTCTTCAAGCATAGCTTGGCATCCGAGTTTTGCACAGTAAATTTTTTGGTGATCCATTTTTTATCAGGAAGATTTATAAACTTCATTAAGTGAGTACTAGTTTCTTTTCTCCAAAATCCACATTTTCTAAGATTTTAGCCGTTCAGGCTTTGTTATATAGCATTTGGTGCGAACTATCTTGGTGTCTGCACAATTCTTTTGCGAGATCATAGGGATCAGCATTAGTCTGCTGAAATGCAAGATTTATCCTTTCAAATTCTTTATCAACAGGTTTCGCAAATACAAAGTAAAAATTGTTTCCTCTGTACATCATGTAGCACTTTCTTTTACGAGCCTAACCTTGAAGAGAGTGTCATTACCTGCGGATTGTTCACAGCATGTGAAGTAAGCTAGCAATTCTTCTCCATTCACAAATATATTACTCAAGGCTTTTCCTTTCACATGCAACCGTAATTTCATAAATGGGAAATGTGCTCGTTGTTCATGGTCATTAGTTTCGTCAAGATTGAAGAAGACTCGTTCGATCTTCTATAATCCGTATTACGTCTCAGCATCTTGGTTCGTTCAACGCTCCATTTCGGAAAAAATGGTCAAATGGAATATTCCATCGCCACAAGTTCAAAAAATGACCAATCGAATGGCCAAATTGGCAAAAATGGCCAAGTGAATTTTCTCATGGCCATGGAGTTTAAAAATGGCCAATTTTGTGTAAATTGGCCATGAAATGGCCAATCTGTCAACCCTGCGCAGGGTTGCCAGAAGGCAGGGCTTCCATGGAGTGCGAAAGTTCCTACCCTAAAACTTTGTACAAGATTACCCTAGAAATGCATAAATTACCCTAAAATATCAAATAAGCCCATTGCTGGTATTCTATGAAAACATTTAATGTTTCCATGTTTATATGTGTATAAATGACACAACATCAGGGTCATGCGGATATAAGAAAATGGAATTCTTTGACTTTACGGAGTCATAAACTATACGTAAGCAACTATACATTTGTTGTGTGATCATCCATTTATATTTAAATAAAATGCTATCAACTAATGACCGTTATGTTAGAATGATTTAATTAGAAATACAAAACTTGTTATTTTCGTGGTCCTCAATCTTCTATATATTCATTTTTTTTATGCTTCCTTGAAATGACATTTTTGAATATCAGCCGAAACAAGTGATTCATATATTATTTCCAGGCGTCGAGAATTGCGAAGTTTTCTGTGATGTATGTGTAAACTGTCAAAAGTGTTTTCACCCCACAATGAAAATGCATCGTACATGAAATTGTGTAATCTCTTATAATTATCATTACAAGTATCATCAAATGTGGATCAAGCAAGATTAGGAGTACATTGCTCTCAATCATTTCTCATCGACTAGTGTATTAACTTTAAGATATTTTGAAACCAATGATGGTATTTTGTACCATCTCTATTGAGAATAAACTGTTTTTCATTTCTTTCTTTTTACAAATGTGTCACGATACGTGCAACATTTTATATTGCTTTCACTATAGTTTATCTTATTTGTATGGTTACTTAGTTACAAGCTCTGTTCAATGAGCGTAAAGTACGAGGCCAGGCGATTTATTCCTGACTAGCAGAGAGAAGCAAAACATTGTAAGAGGAAATGAACGGCAAAGTAATTCTCGAAACATTAATTTATTGAACACAACACAAACACAGTTTCACAATTTTTGTGCAAAAAAATTAGAGAAATTTAGGTGTGAAATAAATTCATATACACCCCAATTCCCGGCACAATTTCAAAGAACGGGGCAAAGAATGTAATGCTCTGAATGAAGAATTGTGACTTTCCCAAAATTTGTGCAATCAGTATGTATACTCAACTGGTTCGAATTTAACTGCGCGTAGAGATAATTTGCGTTGAGTAAGGCGAAACAGATGTTGCTAAAGGCTCAAAGTTAACCCCATTGAATTACCAATAAGATCCTCGTTACAATTAAGAATCTCGGCCCATGGCTGGATTATTTTGGTCAACAAAAGCCTACAGTCGAATACTTGTAGCTCCTCCAAGAATCAGAGTTCTATGTTAGTAAGCCCTAGTGCCAAGAATAATGGAAGAAGAACCTCGGTTTCTATCTAGCAAGCTTGTTTATTCACTCCCAAATCTGGATTTCCACCAAGCCAACATTTCTTCTATGAAGTCGAAAATTCATTTTATTAACAAAGAAGCCACAGAATGTTTGGATCTTATAACGTTAGTCGTGTCAGAACAGAACCCTACAATGTCGCTCAATTTAATATTTTCATCACTGAAACCTTTTTTATGAGTAGTAAACAATCCATTGGCTGTGCCATTCTCTTTTTCAACAAGATCAACAGAGGAGCTTTTAACTGCACTCTCACTTAATTATCGGACGAAGACTCCGAGCAGTTTAGCTTTACTGCGATCAGTTGTTTCATCAATTTTTACAGAATATAAACTTCATTAAGGACAACGACAAGATCACTTAGTAGGTGTTTACCCAAACCATGTCTAATAATGTTTGAAGCTCTTTGTATTATATTAAGGTTAGGGTAAGTGATCGAGACTCTTACAATCTTTGTATTTTCAGTAACACACAGCAAGACAACAGTAAGTTTACATCACGAAGGATCGTGGTGGAGTGGAGTTCAGCAAAGCATGAGAACCGTGAGCTCAGTTCTCAGAGCAGAGTACTGGTCAAACACATTCTAACACAAGAACACTAACATTATTAGTATAATACACATATACATTCAAAGTGCTACAATGAAGATTTCAACACTTTGTTTCCCTAAGCTTACTTTCTTTAAGAAACATTTGTTTCAGTAGTAACGAAATACGCAAATCATGCTCAGAAAGATTTGCACATATCGGCAATTCAATTTTTATACCTGGCTTGTCAATTGAATAGTGTGATAAAATGAACAAAGTTATAGTTTGTGTTTTCCTTCTCTGCACTAAGTGATTGTTATGGGGTTGAGTGTTAGCATGAAGAATAATCTCATATTTACCAAACGTAATGATAATTGAGCATATAGTACAGTATGCCATATCCTTAGTTGAGGTATAAGACTGAGACTTTTCTAACCATCCTCGAAACAGTTGTTTGCTTCTCTTTCCTTACTTCCCTTTTTGGGAAAAAGGCTTAACAGACGATGAAATTTGGCTTTTCTTCATGGGTGGTGTAGCAGCTTAGCGTACACAGAATCTCTTTAATAATAGCAATTTGCTGAGACGCAAGTAACCAAATATTTTGTCACGATGCAGTACTGCACGTGACAGCACCTGGCACAGTTAACATTATATCAAGTTGCATTTCACTTTAATTATTTTCATTATTTTCTTTAATTATTTAATTAACCAAGGTATTGCAGTAAATCTGGCAACATCTAACTGAAGAGAGATCTGAGTTCTGAGAGATCTGCAGCGATGTGCACAGTAATTTGAGCCTTATCGTATTATGCAATAAAAACTAAAGTAATAGCGAGTTCGGGCAAGTTTGTTCCAAATATGACTCTTACTGAACATTTTCATGAATTCGAAGTCCATCACCGCACTTTACATTTGAAACAGTGTACCAGAAATTTTCAGGTTCCTCGTCAGTTATACGGTTCGTGTCCTCCAATGTGAGCTCTCGCCACTCGGTATTCAGTGTTTCGAACTCTTCTTCAGAAATGATGTTAGGAAAGTTTAAGGCAAGAGGAATGATGGAGGCAGGTTTTCCCACATTAACGTTGTTGGCGGGCTCCATAGCCTCAAGTAATTCCAACTTTTTAAGCATTTCATTCGAGAGAAAACGGCTAAACATTTCTTTCATTTCTCGTACATAAAAATTCAAGATGTTCACTCGAAATTGTTTCAGGTCCTTGTCAGAAATTTTTTCAGAATTCTCGAAATAAACAGCTTCTACATTGGCCCGATGGTAAATTTTCTCAATTGGAAGGAAGGCCGAAGGATCATAAACAGCAATTTCTGCTAGATCCTTATTTTTGGTTATTTCTCGTTTCACAAAGGAACTCAGGATATTTTTTGCAGAAATATTTATAGAACTCTTCAATTTGTGCAGTCGAAAGGTCTCAGTTTTAAATTCAAGGTTAATCTTACTGACATTGGCTAATATGAAGGCCAAGAATGAATAGTACATCTTATTTTGTGGGTTCCGCAATTGTTCTAATATTGCTGTAGCCGACTTGACATCATCTTCTAATGCTGCTGATGTGAAGAACAAAGTGAGAGCTGCCCACTGATCCAGAACTCTCTTTACGACTTGCTAAAGAGACAGCCATCTAGTGCAATTTAGATGCAAGATTTTTTTTGGGTCGGTGTCTGTAAACTTTTGAAATTCTTTATACTCATTAAGACGTTTGGGACTATTTGCTATGTCTGAGTAAATATTTCGAGCTAATTTTTCCAACTCGTTCGGGAGTTCTAAGCAAACCTTGGAAGCGCACAGGTGCATTGAATGGCATACGCAACCTTGAACATATAATGCTGGGACCTTTTCTTTTAGCAAATGTTGAACACCGTTTTTCTGGCCCATCATGAAACTTGCGTTATCGCTTGCAAACCCTATAAGATTATCAAAGGAAATGCCATGTTTTTCAAAAAAGGTAGTCAAGGAATCAAAAATTCCTTTAGCGTTTCAATCCATTACCTCAATTAAAGCCAAAAATTTATCCACAGTTTTTTGCACATCAAGATCATAATATCTGGCCACCAAAACAAGTTGTTTAGTAGTGGAAACATCAGTGGTTTCACCGATAATTAACGAAAATTTTGTTTCGTTAATTTTGGAGTAAGTTCGTTTAAATAATGCTTAACAATGACAGCACGAAACACACCGGTGGTTTTCGTTCAGCCGCATTTGATTTCTACACTGATTGAGGAATCTTCGCAAACATTAGCAACCAACCCTGGTAAGTGGTCGAAAATAGAGAAAGGTAAATTGTGTTCTGCGACGAAGGCACAAAGTTTTAGTTCAGCTGCAGCTGCAGCAACTTTGTTTGAGCGAAGCGTTGACGTGCTGGGTCGCACGAAGTCAGCCACCTGTGAGCACTTGTTAATAGGACGCTCATTTTTTGTGTTTTTCTGTAATTCCATGTCTTTCAATCTGTGTTATTCCACCAACTAATTCACAATTGCAAATCTTGCAATATGCTTTATTTCCATCTCCTTTACAACTTGAATCCAAGCTGAAAACCTTTCATCGTCAAGTCATTCTTTTCTGAGCTTTCGTTGGTAAACGTAAGCTAATTAACATTTTTTTCTTTTCGGGTGTTTTGTTAATATAATTTTCCGAATTATCTCTTTTTGCACTCATCATGGAATAATGGCTTTATAACTTGCAAAATTATTAAGATGAACCGGTAAGATGCTATTATCTGAGTGGGAAAAACAAGCGAACTGAACTGCGGCACCGCTTTCACAGACTCAACTCAACTCAATGAATCATTGCATTATTTGACAGTTACCGGCGAACGTTGCCGAACTCGACCATACGAGTTATGAACGAGACAAGGCGCGGTTGAAACGACTCTGTAGTCAGCACTAGTGTCTACGGAAACGGGACCCTCTTTAAAGAATTATTAGCTGGAATTTCAAAAAGTAACAACATTTGTCGAATTTTGTCAAAGTCGTAACAAAAGTAACAACATAAGGATCTCATAGCAAAAAGTAACACTTTTGTTACGAACGTAACACTTCTGGCAACCCTGCTGCTCCGTCGCTCTGAGCTGCTCGAGGTTTCTGAACAAGCGCGAAAACTTGAACTCGCCCAGCAACTGCAGTCAGTTCCTCCTAGAAGCATCCGTCGCTGCTTCCAGGAGCAATGATAGCCCCGTGTAATAGGCCTTTAAAGCCCTCGCATGCTGGTGAAACCATGAACTACGATTGTGATACACCGCAAGTGTATAAAGAGAGCGTCATTCATACCTTAGTGAATAGAGCGTATAAAGTGTGCTGCAACTAGGTTAGTTTTCATTCAGAAATGCTTAGAGTCAAACGGTTGCTCGTTAATAACAATTTACGCAATACTGTTATTGATAAAACCATAGGTAAGTTTGTTAACCGAATTTTGAATAAGAACCATAATCCGAGACCTAACCATCGGAATATGTATTTTTATATTTTATGAAAATCAAATGCATAACAGATACAAAATTGACGAGCGTGTTTTTAAAAAATTGCCAAAGCTTTAGTGAAACGCATATATCCATAGATGGCAATTAGAGTTCGTGTGTATGATAAAAATCTCAAAATCAGTGATCTTTTAGTAAGAAACAATGTTCCTAAATCACGGGTCAGCGACCTAGACAGAGCCAATGTGATATATCAGTTCGAGTGTAACAGGAGAAAATGTAAGTCTCTCAATAAATGATACATTGGCATGACTAGGATGACCCTTTAAGAAAGATTAACTGCACGCAAATATCAAGGGTCCATTTTTAATAATTAACGTATCGATCATAGTTGTAAGCCCTCAAAGGAAGATCTGTTCTCATGTACAAAATTTTGTTCAATGTTGTGAAAAAGGAGCATATTCAAATAGTAGAAGCACTGCACATTCATAGGCTTAACACAGTTCCTCCGAAGTGACCCACCGGTGGTCACTTAGATGATTTTCATAGTGCTGCTGACCCACCTACAGTCACTAACTCATATTTTATCAATACTTAATGAAAGCTAAATAATTGCCTGATCCAGTTAAATGTTTGCTATTTTCAAAGTTGAAAACCACATTTGACTTGAAATTTGATTTTAATATTGAACTTCAGTTTAACCCATCGCAGTTAACGTGTTGAACCTAGCATCAACAAAAATACAAAGGATTTTTTATTTTAAAATTGTTCAGTTAGACTGTGGCTTCGATGTTTGTAACCTCCGTTCGTCCATTTTGCGTTTATCTCTGGTGCCGTTAAGATGTGAATATCTGGTGCGCAAAAACAACTAGTCAGTTGTAGTTTCAATCTTGTACAAAATTTGTCCTATCTAGTCTTCTTGTAATGTGATTACCTATATTTTCATTAGTCCGATGTAGTTTAAGTTTTGCATTGATATAGTTTCACCAATGTGACTAAGTGTTTCTTTTGTATTTTACAGCCTGATGATGATGTTACCCTATTGAAAATTAAGGGAGTTGCATGGTTGATTAAAGGAGACTGCGGTGAATTAAAGAAGTATTAAGCGAACCGAGGCCTCTTTTCTTCTGAGACGTCTTGGGCGCGGCTCTCAAGCGCGACGCGAGCACGATCTCCCATATTGCTACCAGAGGCCACCTGGTCAGATGGCCTCTAGGTGAGACGCCTGCCATCTTTCACGAGAGAAATGCCTCTCAAAATGCGTCCATCTGACAGTGCAGTAACTTTTGCACACAAATTATACGAATTAGGATGAGATGAGCGCGGAATATATCGTTACTTTTTCGTATGTCGCGTAAATGACATGAAATGAACTAAGCCATCCAAGTGAACACTGAATGTGGTGCTATTGTCGCATGGCTTCTATTAATAATCGTTCTTTTGCACCAGCGGATGAACTTCATCGAACCAGATATGAAAATAATATGAATACAACCTACAACAGAGATTCAAGAGTGAAGTAAGTTGAACATTTTCAATTCAGCGTCTACCTTAGATACATACTGAGCATTATGACATATCCTACAATTGCAAAACTAATATAGCTTCCATGTGCAATTAGCTTGCTAGTTTACAATATGGCAGAGCATGTATGAACGTATATTTCTGGGGGTTAGACGGAGTTTTCTAACATGAAATCGCTATTAGTATTAGTAAATTGATAGTAGTTGTAATAATGAGAATAATGAGATAGTAGGGACTTGAAAAATGACATTTTCGAGTTCAATATTTCACTTGAAAAAACAAAAATCTCAAACATGGTAAAAATTTTTTCATTGTGGAACATTATGCATAGTATTAATATCAATAACCTATGTACGAACGGTGCTTAACTGTAGCCCTAATTAATACGTTAAAGTACTTCCAAAATTCACACCATGGGGTAAAAATAGTGATCGCAAAGGTAAGCTTTCAGTTTTACTTGCCTGAGATAAATTACTTGCTCGAATCTTCTAAAATATCTCTATTA
The DNA here is from genome assembly GCA_014220935.1 of Platorchestia sp. MABIK. Taxonomy (NCBI): domain Eukaryota; kingdom Metazoa; phylum Arthropoda; class Malacostraca; order Amphipoda; family Talitridae; genus Platorchestia; species Platorchestia sp. MABIK. The sequence continues at coordinate 28,226 of JACJUY010007546.1, forward strand.
CTTAATCTATTTAAAATGTGTGTTTCAACACTACATTTAAGCATCAAAAATGCATCAGGGCCGAAATTGTTCAGGTGCTATAGCAGTGAAGATACAATATGAAATAATTTTTCGCAACCTAACTGTTAGAATGCATCATTCCGGTAGGTAAACATTTCAGATTTATATAAAATGCAAAACACAATCAGACTCTATCACATAATTATTCCGCAGTTAGGTGGTAAATTATAGGGCAGCGTAAATTTATTATTACAGAGTACTCCATTGAGTATTGCATCCAATAAAGAGAAACTTGTCCAAATATGTTTCAATCCAACTGTGAATCGAGGCATGAATATACTCGCTTAATTAATCAAAACTACAGTCAACACTATATAATCGCAGGGCTGAAGAGCTTCTTTTGTACAGAGAAAATAGCACGTTTTTTTCTCGATCGAACGGCGTTCAATTTGACTTGAGCCTAACTTGGCTACATGCGCGCGTCCTTTAGAGGGAAAGTACAATAAGCTATTTTCATCTTGCGCGTTTGCTCATTATAAATGGTATAAAATAAGTTTCGAAAAATTTGAATTAGTGATACATTGAATTCCAATGCTGGGGTATTTTTTAGTGTAGATGGAAAACATTTTATTGTTATTCTCGCAGTCGGTGATCTTGAGACATCACATACCGTGTGCCCCGCACCAGCCAGCGCCCCGCGGCGCCATTGTGTTTGGGACGACGCACTGTGAAATTGTTTGAACTGTGTTTCTCAGGTGTCGAAGGTGTTTTGAAATCACTCAGTGACGCTAAGTATTTTATTTGTGTAGACAGTACTGTGCATTTTTTTTGTGAAGCACTATTTTTTTAGAAATTTACTGCTCATTTAATTGTCAGTTACATATATTGACTACTTTTCTTGTTGAACTCCGAAGTATGTGAAGCATTTTAAATATATTGATAATATAATCATCATAAGGCAAGATATTTTACCTTATCAACAATTACGTCTCAGGACAACTAAATTTTTATCAGTAATGTAACTGATGCGTCGACTTTTGATTTTCTGAAGAAAACATAGTGTATTTGTTGGAGTATTTTCTGTAGAGGGGTGAGAGGTATTTGGGCTGAGTGGTGCCTTGATGTAGAGGGGTGAGTGGTGCCTTGATGTAGAGGGGTGAGTGGTGCTTTGCTGTAGAGGAGTGAGTGGTGCCTTGCTGTAGAGGGTTGAGTGGTGTCTTGTTGTAGAGGGGGAGTATTACCTTGCTGTAGAGAGGTAACTGGTGCCTTGCTATAGAGGGGAGAATGGTGCGTTGTTGTAGAGGGGTGAGAAGTACCATAAGGCACCACCACACCTCTACTCACCCCAAAAGGCACCATAAGGTGAGTGAAAGCTAAATTTCCGCAATAAGTCCGGAGAAAAGAATAAAGCAAACAAGCTAGCGAAAATTTTAAAACCGTGACAGGAGCCTGATTCGTAAGTATCTACGATTCGCGAGCTCAGTTTATCATATGGAAGCATTATTATTTTTATTATTAATATTATATAAGAAAGTTTTAGCCTCCCTTTACCACGACAAAGATGTTCAAAGCAAGGGAGGATGAAGGAAACATTTTGTATGGAGTTGAGGGAGCGCGGAATCTATGCACATTCCACAAGGTGCATAGAAACATAAACTACGAATAAGTTCATGAAACTAGAAAAATATTTGTTATTGTAAAATAGAGCTCACCTAATGCCCTTACAACATTCGCCGCTGCACGCTATGCCAGCGACTGCTGCACAACCGAACGCCCAGCAGAAAACTGAATAAAATCCGCGACCAGTAAAAGACGAGATAGGAAGCTGAAAATTTTCCTGTTTGAATTTGTCACAACAGGAATCAAGGGCAACAAGTGTTGGAGTGTGTCCGATTCACTTCGGTTTCTTGAAACACCCATGGGACTCAGTATTTTTTAAGAATAGTTGAAAGTGCTTGTAAAGATGACAGTGTAAATTCTCCATTTAAAACTCGTTATCGCTGAGTGAGCATCTCCTCACTTCTCGCAGCTCTTGCACAGTGCGCAGTCAGCATATTAATTTGTGAAAAAATCGTTGCTTGTCCGTCATTCAAAAATTAGGATATCATGGCAAAAATTATTCAAGGTATCGGAATTTGTTTTCTGTAATCGCCGTGTACGAATGTCTTGAAGATTCAGAACTGTAAGAGATGAAAATTAAGAAGTGAACCTGAATCTGCTTAAAAAATGAAGTTGAAACCATTTATATGTACCTGCAAGATATATAAAGTGACAATTTCAATGACTGAAACCTATCAATGAAAAAAAGTACCAGGTCATTATTTTTCTTTACCGATCAATTTATTTTGGTGATTAACGAGAGTTTAATTTAACGTATCTCGAAATGAACTCGAAAAGTTTGTGTATATTTGACAAGAGAGCTTTAACATTATGCCTCGGAAATTTTTCAACTTTTAGTTGTGTACATCTTATCCTTTTCTAGAAACCCACGTTTAGAAAAATTCTTTCATGTGCGTGTAGCACCCTTGAAAAAGGAACTATTACTTTGTAGCGAAAGCTGAGGATTGTTAGAATGGCATATAGAGAGATTTCGTCACGGAGTAATAAGCAGTCAATAACCGCGAAGTCAGTGGAAAGGTTTTGCTCACGAATAGCGAAACTTTATGTCTATACGCAATTACGCATGTAAAATTTATTAACTATTATGTCGTCGTCACGCGAAGTTGAGAGAGTAGAACATTATTTCATGTGTTTCTAATTTTAATACAGAAGAATAGTTCAGGCCATGCCAGATCATAACTCAGGTCTGATGAATTAGATAATACCACTGGAAAAATCGATCAAGGTGTCGCAATTCTTAATCAGTATTCGCCGTGTATGAATATCCTGAGGATTCCAAACTGTGAGAGATAAAGTTAGGCATTGAACCTGAATTCGCATAGTAAATGAAGTTGGAACTACATTTATGTAGATGTAGGAAATGTAAAGAGACAATTTTAACGATTGAAACTTATCAACAATAAAAAAGTACCAGGTCATTACTCGAGCTAGCATCACCACTGAGTTCGCCTAAACACTTCAGTAGCAAATAATAAATGAAATTTTTTGTTGCTGTTTCTTGTGTGAAAGACGAAGTATCCTTTGCATGAGTATTTCTTATGTTTAAGGCACATGAAAAGAGTAAAAGAAGGAGCTAAGATATAAGTGTCACGTTAAACAATCACATTGAAAATCCTTTGATTGTCAGGTATATTTTATGTCAGAAAAAATATTCAATGGTTGATATTGGCATTCAATTTACAAGAAAATCTCAGTTATATGTTTAACATTTAATTTTCTATTTGCAGAAACTAACAGCAGCGCATGGAAAGCATCACAAAATGTAAACATTCGTGATAGCTTGATAAATGTACATCAAACTTATAGAAACACAACTAAATGGTTGTATTCTTGTTTCTACAAGTCTCGCATGCATTCATGGCAACAATGACTGTTGTTTACTAATGCAGCAATCGTTAAAAGTATAAAATAATGAAGTGAATTCATTTGGTAGTGTTCTTACAGTTACCTCTGACATGAGTGTTTTTGAAGTTTATAGTATGACATGAGTGTTTTGAAGTTCATCATACCGACACGAATCAAATGACGTAAAATTTCCTAGCTACAATGATGACTTCTTTTTTTCATCGACAAAACTGAACAAGAATCGTTTCTACACCACTTGCGGAATTTTCGATGATTTAGATATTTCACCAAGAGAAAAAAACATGGGCAAAAAACAGTTGGAAACTTTTTCTTCCAATGTCCATTGCATGAACAACCATTTCAATAAGGCAAAAATACAGAAGCAGAAAGTGGATCATATATTTTTGAAAAAAGTAAAATAGATGAACTAGAGTTAATAATAGAAAATCGTACTTCCAGGATGGAAAGGGAAACCAACGTAACTAAAGATATAATGGTAAAAGCAAGCATTTTGTATTATAAAAATTCAATTTTTGGTTCTCTAAAAGATAAATTTGGGTGCAAACAATTAATTGACTCACTTCTAAATTGAATAACCGAAAAGAAATCATTCAGAACGGAAAATCATGTGACCAGATTATAGGTCAACTCTTGTCTAACATCCATATTTGTTATATCAAAGGTTATCCATCATGTGCAAAGATTACAAACTTTGAGTATCAGATCTTCAACTTAGAAATTTTCTACTACACTCTCTGAGCAGCTCATTTAATTTAGTTTACGTAGTATTTGTATTACATTTCTAAGAAATGGCACACATCTTCGGGAACAAAAAACATTCCGCAAATCTCCCTCTTTCCAACAGCAGTGATTTTTCCTTTGAACAGTTTCATATTCACTTGTAGTCCTCACTAATATTCGATATCATATCGGACGTGTTTTCATTTTCCCGGAGTATTTGATTAAATTTCCATGAATTAAAATGTTATGCTTTGACGTTTATTACTTTAGTCTCAATATTTTATTCGGCCACACGTACTGATTTCTAACTCAGAACCGTGCTTATGACTTCCCATAAATTGTAGCATTGAATGCAGATTTTATTTTTAAATTATGTTACCTTAAAACAACACATTATACCAGGACAGAGAACTAACCTAACCAACTCACAAAAAAATTATCAGTTATTTAAAATTTTAATCTTGTAAATGTCTATTTCAAATTCGAGTTTCATAACAGCACATCATTATCAAGTTTCTTAAACGAGTATGATAACACCGTAAACATTGCACACCAAATAAATCAGAAAGTTTACAGTGTTTAGTTCTGGTTCGTAGCAAAGTAAAACCAGCGTAATCTAATTTCCTCTGAGGCAATAACATCCCTCAATACCGCTTATTTGAAAGCGGCTGAAAAACTCTGGACTCTGGCGGCCTCAAATTTTTAAGAACATAACACCACGAAAATTTGAATTTTAAAAATCAAATCAATAAATCATATCCGTGGAAAACTGTTGAAATCCATTAACGTTTTGCTCTAAGCCAAGCATATCCTATATACCAAAAGAAGTACTATAAATCCAATCCAATGCACCGATCACACCGTATTTTAAATACTATATTGGAGCCTGCATGGTAAAGGCAATAATTAAACGAACACAATATTCAAATTGTAAAATATAGCTGCTAGAACTTTTTCCACCTTGGCATTAAATGGTCAAACTATTGATTTACTCGGTCAAAAAATTTGAGATCGCCTCAATTGGTATCGTTTTTTTTGTTGTATAAACAAAATACTTAATATTAACTGTAACTCGGATTTTCAACATCAAATTTACTCTCTGAATAACAACCAAAACTTTTTGACAGGAAGTAGAAAAAATTTATGCTCCCTTATTACTCAAAAGCAAGATCTCAAAATAATTTTTTTTGTGGTACCAAATTCTCGAACTCCACACATCTTGATGTCAGCGATGCCCCCCTGGTCACAAATGATCACATTGGCTGTTTACTCAGTTCGTATATTAAATGTGTCTCATAATACTTTGTGGGAAATTTCCTGAATTCATCACTCAATCATTGAAGGTGAAGGAATACACAATAATTTATTTTAACTGTTTTTAATTTATTGCTAAGCCCTACAGTAATAGGAAATACGAGTAGATTTTAGTCTATACCAGTGGTTCCCAAACTGTGGTGTCGCGTACCCCTACACCGCTGAGCTCGGTGCACGCTGGTACGCCGTGCACCTCCTGTTTATTTTCTATGCAGCATGCAGATTAAAAATTTCGCAAAATTCATTTAAAAGAGGTCTTGAGCAAAATAAGGCAGAACAAATGTTTCAGAGAAAATGTTGACACTATTACTGTTTTGACCTTTTTTCGTCCGATTCGCTTGAAAATTGGTCAGTATATGTAGTTTTTGAGAGTAAACCTTTTTTACTCATGTCATTTTTTCGATTTAGGCTTTTTTTTTTAATAGAAATGAGTATTTTGATACATTTTTATGCATGTTTCAAGACGTATCTCCTTATTGAATTTTGATGCTAGAACAAAACCAAAGACAGTTTTAGAATCCTTGGAACATTTCTAACAAAGTTATTCAATTCAATTCGAACATTTTGAAATTTTTTCATGTGATATGCGAAACTTTATAATAACATTTCAAACAATTGTTATGATAAAGCTTCGCATATCACAAAAAAAATTCAAAATGTTCAAATTGAACTGAATAACTTTGTTATAAATGTGCCAAGGATTCTAAAACTGTCTTTGGCTTTGTTCTACCATCAAAAATCAATGAGGAGATACAATTTGAATGGTATAAATGTATGATTATTCATGAGAGGCCAAAAAAAATATACTACTGAATTGCAATATCACTCACAATTTATGTACATGAATGCAGTTTCATTGATCAATTTTTATGTGCGAATAATGTGCAATATTTTCCTTGTAAATTTCAATGTAACATAAGAAATATCGTGCATAAAAACATATAGAAATATATTTTATTTGAGAACTCACCATGTTGCTCATATATATAGGTCCGGGATTTTCAACTTTTGTCGTCCGATTCGCTTGAAAATTGGTCAGTATATGTATTTTTTGAAAGTTAACCTTTCTTACTGCTGTTATTTTTTCGATTTAGGCCATTTTTTTTATTAATTTTTCTAGTAAAATTGAGTTTTTCCTACATTTTTATGTATATTTCAAGACGTATCAACTCATTGAATTTTGATGCTAGAACAAAACCAAAGACAGTTTTAGAATTCTTGGAACATTTCTAACAAAGTGATTTATAGGTGCATTCAAATTTGAGAAAACTAAAAAATTAAATGGATCCAAACCCAAAAATAATTGTTTGAAATGTTATTATTAAGTTTCACAAATCACAAAAAAAGGTATTCAAAATGTTCAAATTGAAATGAATAACTTTGTTGGAAATGTTCCAAGGATTCTAAAACTGTCTTTGGTTTTGTACTAGCGTCAAAATTCAATGAGTAGTTATGATTTGAATGGATCCTTTTGCGACAAAAAAAACAAAATTTTTTTATGATTTGGCCCCCTTTCCCTACATACAATGTCACGTGGAAACCACATGGTTAGTTGCTGGTTTCGTGGATTTGAGCTGGCAAAATGGATTTGCCACTGAATATACTCATCATGGCCATATTAGCACAGTGCATGCTGGATTTGATACGTGGCTTCCACGTGGAATTTTCTATCAGCTACCACATTGGCTTTAAATTAATTTTTCCACATGGTAGGCACGTGTGTTTGCAACGTACATACCGTATTTTGAACGGCTATAAAATACATTGTATTTACAAAATAAAATTGCTGTTATTCGTATTTTGGTAAAATCGCAAAAATTCCTTTCAGAGTACATATTAAATACTACATTTATAACCAATTAATTACCCGTTTACACGTCTGTTTAGTCCCAAATTTAAATGCTATTTGCTTCTGGCTCAAAAAAATATACTGTATAATTTGTAGTATTCAAGATCAAGATGAGATAAATGAAATTGCGTGTTCTATAAAATCTAACATTCGCCTTTTCAAGACTTAGTTGTGTCTTATTCATTTGCAATGCTCAATTTAAACATTTTTAATAACTAATAAGGTTATCATGGCCTGCGAAATATATGCTGAAAATATCAATGAACAAAACATGGTGATAATTGAATTCTTTAAATGCGTGAAGTACCATTTCAAAAACTTTCATTTGAAAATACTAGAGGACAGAACACAGCAAAAAGTAAAATGATACACACACATGTTATAGAAAAAAGTACATTAAGTAAAGGAAAAGTGAAACATATAAATCCAAATAATGGAAATATTGCCTTTATTTACTCAAAAAAAAGTCGAAACGATAATGAACAAACATAAGATAAAGCACTAAGGGCAAGAAGGGTTTGAACTCTTCGAAGCCAGA